>KN476482.1:7959-29984 GCA_000787095.1 Periophthalmodon schlosseri
TTGTAGTGAAAAAAATTTAATTTAGTTTTGCATATGGAAATTTAATAATTCTGAGCCTTTTTTTAACTTGTGTGCTTGTCCATAGAGATGCCAGAGGTCCTACCTGTGGGGGGCTTGATGAGTGGGGGAGGGACCATGGGCACAATGATGGGCAGGCCGCCATGCTCCCTTGGGCCTGAAGAGGGCGCTGCACTGGAGCCTTCAGTGACTCCATTCCTGTTGGCGGGCTGAGAGTGCGAACTGTTGGCCCCATCCGGAGAGCATTCACCACCCCCTTCCGAGGAAGAGCTGAGTTTTGGCAATGAGTTTTCTGAATGGGAACAGAATGAGCAAAATTAAATGAAAATCCTATGAGAAGCACAATAAGACATAGCAGCTACAACAGATCTGAAGAAATATGTTCTGTGACATACCAAAATATGATTTGTGTTTATGTGTAGTAAAAGTGGGTGATATGATGGTATCAACTGTGGTCTCATCCTGGGGCTGAACTATCAATGTTGAGAGAGTTATATCATGATTCAGTGCTTTTCTGTGAATTCAGCTCTGTGCTCAAACACTGACACTTTTGTGTTTACCATCTCTCACCTGCTCTTCTCATTGGTCAGCCTCTGTCACACTCTGAGTGACTGACAGTTGGAATTAACCAATGATAGTTGATTTTGAGTAAACTCTCAGAACAAGGAGATACAAAGAGGGCAACATAAAGTTATTAAGGTTTGAGCCCAATTTAGTCCAGCAGTAGACTTGGTTTGCTCCTCGTTCTACTCCTTGTCTAGTTTATTTGGATGAAATTTTGTTCCGGCATTAGTGCCATTTTTTGCCATATTGACCACCCCTGATTTGTAGTATACTGATTATATTTGAAATTATGTAATATTGTCCTACCTTTGAGTACAGAGATGTGCTGTGGCGTCTCGATGTCCAGCTGGTCTGAATCTCTCAGTTCCACCTTGTCATAGCCGTACCAGCCCAGCAGCTCATTCATGGTGTTCTCCGCAAAACTCTGGAACACACAGTTATGTCATATTTACACTATAGCTACTTGCTACGAAAGCAGGTTAGACTTATTGGCACTAATTTCTGTCCAAATGCTCCACATCCAGTTGAGCTAGAATGGTCCTTAACACAGTTCTTAGCACAGGTTCTTCTCTGGCTATAATGAAGAGAGAAAACCTATATCATATGTGACAAGGAAATTAAGCCAAATCAATTCAAGTTGATGTTATGTGATGTTGTTCCAATGCATTTAAGCTGTGCCCATAGCAGCTGAAAAGTGACATTCTGGCTGAATTTGATTATGTATGGTACTGATGTAAGGGAAATAAACAGATGGGAAAAATCATTAAAAGTGAACTATTTAACTTTTCTACCCTAGAACGTTCCACAGTATGGCAAAATGTGGAGACAAGCATGACACCACCACTTACAGAAAGAATGCAGTAAAAGACCAGTAAAAAATAACTGCAAAATAGATATGTTAATATTGTGGAACATTCCAGGCAAAGAAATAACATCTTCATGAAGACAAACAGGTAGCGCACTGCCCACCAGAAAAGTTACTTGGTGTCCTTTTAAATATTTTGCAAAAATGTATCCCCAAACATTAATAAATTACACTAACTATAATGGCTATTACACGGCGCTGTCTTGGTAAAGGGTTAACATCGTTTTATTTGTGACCAAGCTTCTGTGGTAATGGAAACACATCAGCTGTAATAGAAGATTAGTCATGGGTCACTTCACTTATAGCAGTTTTCAAGCCTCAAAAATCATCATCGTAACTGCAGTTTGATCCCAGCTCTAAACGTACCATGTGGACTGATTTAGCCTTAAGTAAACGTGCTTGTCAATTGACACACAACAACAGCTTGCAGAGTCATATTACCGGCTCACAAGGACAAACACTTTCCCTGTGCAGTTATGTACAGTAGACTGTTGCCGTGGAGATGACCCGCCTTGGCTTCTCATTGGTCGGTTTGTTTTGCATTGACTTTGAAAGAAACACTTATTCATTTATTCCACATTTCAAAAAAAGCAGTCCCTCTCCATGACTTAAGGCACTGTTCTGTCAATATGTTGTTGCACATCTGACAACTTGTACAGTGACTTTAAATGCCTTGATTTTATTTGGTGTTTCTAATGCGTGGAAAGTTTAAATTGGTGCTTGTTTATGCATAAATGCAGTCTGAAAGCCAAAAACAAAATGCAAAGAGCAGTTTACTTTAGAGGAAAAACATGCTGTACTTGAGAACGCTCAAAAATTTTAGATTTAGATTTTCAGTTATCAGACTGTGATAACATGTAGTAACTGTTTTGACCCATGAGGGCAGGCCAAAATGTGCCATGTTAAAGTGTCAAGTTTTGTCTGTAGTAGGGGACAGTTGGGAATGATAATATTGGCCATTTACTCTCATAGACAGTACATGTTTTGTAGTAGTAAACCTGTGAGCAGTAATATTAGTAGTATTGAAAATGCATAGACATATCAATATATAGTAGGCCTAGCAATTAGCAAGTATTTTATAAAAGTCTAACCCTAACCCTAGCACTCTTGATACCCATCTGTTAGGTACTTCAACTTAGGAATACTCATTTTGATTTTATACTTTCAATTTGACAAACTGAAGATTTATTATTGAGATGTTACATATTAAAGAGGAATAAAATGAAACATCAAGTGAATTGGAGCACTTGTGCCCATACAGTACATTTAGGTTTAAAGGTCCACCCACTTAAATTAAACTAATGTGTCTGTGGCAATAAAGGTTTAACACAAACACCCACTTAACACTAGACTGATGCACAAATATCTCGTTGCACATCCGAGACCGTTGTTGCAGCCCAGGAGCCATAGAAGCATATTGTGTCTTGCTATATCAGCGCATTTATCCAATGAAATCTGTAGGAATGAAATACTGATAAACTGTATGGTATATTCTCTCACACAAACCAAGTTTCAAGTCCTGGTTCTATACAAGGGCTGTAAAAAAAAAACAAAAAACAAAAAAAAAACTTTACACAGATATTAATTAATAAAACAAATATTGAAAGTAGATACAAATTTGAAGTACAATACAAAAGAAAAATCCCATAAATAGGACAAAAATAGGACCTTTCCTAAATAGTTTTATAATTGATCACCACATGGAAATATTAAATAAACTGCTACTGTTTTGTATGTAAACTTATATTCTATTTTCAAGAAAATGTGTTTTCTATTTATCATCATGGTATCATAATGAGAATCGAGCCTTTTCCATAGTATCAAATTTAAGTTTTACATTTTTATATTGTTCGTGACAACACTATTCTACATCCATAAATCTCTCTTTCTTAATAGTATCTATCATGAACAATTTTAACATCAACATCTTAAACATGGCAGCCTCCTATCCTTTTCACAGTGCCACCGCTATTAAACCATGTAGACAGTGGCAGTATTTCTGATATAACTGTGTTGACTGAATAGCAAGATCCTGTTAATGTAGTTATCTCAGTTTGTTTGAAGCCAGATCATGATTTTATCACAATTCACATAAACACTAAAGTATTTTTATGTTGCTTTGAAGAGGTAACTAAAGTCATCTACACTTCATTGCAATTGGCTAAATCCATCTCTCACTCAGCATGGTTGACCAATAAGGAATGGGTGGGGAAAAGTGTCTTTGTTTGAGCACAGAGCTGCATTCAAAGGAAAAATACTCAATAATGATATGACAATATGACCAAAAAAAACAAACAAACAAATGGATGATTGATTGAATGAGATCATAGTTAATTTTTATCACCATATTGCCCAACCCTAGTTTGCATAAATATAAAGGGAATTTCAGATTAAGTGTACTCATCTGCTTGGATAAATTAAGAGTTGTGTGAGGAAGGACATCTGGCATTAAGTTTATCCCAAGTTAACACACAAATCACTGCACACTAATTTGCTATGATGACCCCATAAGGTGAAAGCTGAGAACACAAGAACATGCCTTTTTACTCTTTTATTGGTTGCGTTATATAAATAGTTAAATGATAATGAGGCTAGCTTATGTTTGCAGTAGTAATAACTTGTGCTTAAACGCTGGTGAGTGACAGAAGAGCCCGGAGGTCCCTGGAAGTGAGATTTAGTAGCACTTCTCAAGCACAGCTAAAGTTAGTTTCACAGAGAGATGTTCAGAACCACTCTGACATCCACAGAGACAAGCAATTATCACACTAACAGTGATCCACCGACATTTAAAGTTCAGCCTGCCATGCCCAAAAGTTTAGGTTTCTGTCAAATTTCTACCATAGACAAAGTAAACTGTGAGAAAAGCCATAACCTACAAGAACTGAGACCAGAGAAATACAGGTATACAAAATTAAGTAGATGTTCTCACCAAGTAAAATAACAAATTCTGCAAGTAAAATAACAAATTCTGAAACAAATGTTTACCAGAGAGTATTCAGCTAAACTCACTGAAGACCATACTGCACTGCAACAATTTTACAGCAAAAAAATGAACGCTAAAATGCAACCACGTCTGTTACTGCTGCTAGTACGACTACAATTGCTTAGTCTGTTATAACTGATAATCCTACAAAATAAACGATGGGAACACATCACATCACTGTTCTGTGCACCTACTGTCTCCCATTCCGTATACAATCCAAAGTCTTGTTTAATGTTTTTAGGTGTCTGCGCCCTATGAGCCAATCCTATCGGACCAAGCTGCTGCAGCCCCATACTCTGCCTGGAGCCCTGAGATCAACTGAACAGCTCCTGTTGGCTGTGCCCAAAGCCAGGCTTGACCAGAGGTGACAGAGCCTTTTCTGTGTTGCAGGTCCTCCCAGTCAATAAACCAGTTTAAAGTGCATATGACATGTTAGACTAATCATTTAAGTCTAACTCTAAACTTATTAAATTCTCTCTAGTTTACTGTGTACTGTTTAGACAGGACATCTTGGTTTGTTTTATCCTCTATTTTAGCTTCCTAAATGTTTTTTTGTTTTTTTTTAAATAATGTTTGTGAGTGTTTTTCTGTTATTTATTTCATTTATCAAATTTATTTAGCATTTATTGCACTTTTCTGAAGCACTTTGGTCAACTGGAATAGTTTTAAATATGCCACATAAATAAGTTACTTGAATTTGAATAATATTGAATTGAATGCACTACCACTACTACAACTGGTCAGTCTTCTCCTGGTGCAACTATTTCTACAATACGGTTACTATATACCCATTTTCCACCAAAAAGAAAATGTACTTGCAAAAAAGAAACATCCCAAAAATCACACAAAGGTCCAAAGTAGGCTGCTATAAGTGAAATCTGCTTCCACCATGTTCAGTGCATGCAAAATGATCAACTTCGCAGATGATAACAGGATACATTTACTTCATAGTTGAAGCCTGTCTGAAGAGGTCCTTAAAAACTCGGATGTAGCTAAAGCTGACACAAAAACACAGCTTGTCTCTGTGCCACTGTCCTCTGTGTCACCTATACGACTGGAGAAAGTGGGAGTATTATTAAGAGAGTAACCTAATCCTGCCTGGCCCTTCATCAAAGCGCCACTGCCAACTTTGGCTCTGCTTTAGTTACTGAGGAAGAGGTGTCGGAGGAGCAGTGGCAGCTACGAATGATACAAACACTGGCTATAAAGGCTTTTTGTATAGCCATTCACAGCAAAAGGTTAAATGAAGTCTGGATAAGAGCAAAACCATTCAGATAATAGACAAAAATTCTTAGTATTTTGTCCAGTTTACTTATTACAACCTTGCTTCAATTTGGAATCAACCTTAATGACATAGGCATTAGACCAATGGTCATGCGCACAAATGGTTTTGTTTTTGTTTACCACAAAAGCTTTCAGAGATTTGTAACTGAACAGGGGTCAACTGAAGTGCATCAGAGTACATCTGCATTCAACAACAGCATAAATATCAATACTTTGCTAAAAGTATTGAAGTTTTTGTAAGCTAAATGTCCTACATTTCTGAAACTTTCCTCTTCATACACTAAAACTAGACTTGGGATGACACAAGGACAAACTAACTCATAATGGAAGTAACATTAATCTGCGGTTGCAGTAACTGAGAGAAATCCAGTGACTTTGGTACAACATGCACAGTGGCCATTTAGTAGCAAGACAGTGAGACACACAGACAGACAGCCATTCACTACAGCATGTATTTTTTTATGGACTACTAAATGTTATCAACTCTCACATGCATGTCTTTAGATGCTAGTGAGGCTAGAGTACTGCTGACAGTGACACGGGGTCAGGTTTGGCTATGAAAATACATAAAGTCTAGGATTGTTGCCAGAATATGAAAGTCTGTTGCCTCTTTGATGCCAAATCTAAAGTAGTAGTAGCAGCAGTAATAGTCATAGTAGATGTTGGCCTGGTGCAAGTGCTGGTGTATTGTGCAGACCGTACAATAAGTTGCATGTACTTTTGTGTGACTCATAAACCCCAGCCGTATCATGTCCACAGTTATAGGAACTGTAGTAGCCCCCTCTCTAATTCTGAAGGGTAAACAAGCTTTAAGTGTAACTCCAGCTGGCTCTACAGCTGCTAATGATGAAAATACACGGACAGAGATGCCTGTTGTTCCCTGCAGTCAGAGCCCACACGCCGCCAGGGCTGTGGTAATGATGATGGTGGAAACTGGATCGCTTGTGGCCAGAAACCAGAGCAGGTCACTGTACACCGTGATAAAATTCCCCAATCTACACGCCAACTTTCCCTTCGCCTTCCCTCCATCCTCCTGCTCTCCTCCGCCTTTCCACTCGTCTCTCTATCCTCTGCTTTCATTCCCCTCCACTTTCCTTGATATTTGATCCAGCGCACACACTCGGGTTACAGTTTTTTACAGCTTAACCAGCCCGCTGCTGTATACATTCCTTTCTGCCTGTTTCTGAGCCCACTGTGCAGCCTCCTGTGTGCCCACTGCTCCGATCCCTGATTACTCACCGAGGCTTCTCTTACAGGGCTCACATTAGACGGGTTGGTTCTATGACAGCTAACAAGGACGCATTGTGTGTCAGTGAAACTTTTCATTTTAGTTTGAAATATTGAAGATGTAATGTTGAATATAAAGTAAAGGCTTGATGTTGTGTCTAAATTGTTGTTTTAGTTTGAATTTTCTGAAGGCTGCTGCTTTCAAATATTGTCTGTCTTCATACAAAAGTCACCGTGTTAAAGGTAATCACCAGAATATACAAAAGGCCAAACCACCTATTCAACTGTAACTAAAGAGTAATGAGCTTTGTCAATTACCCTTCAGTTTATCTTAAGTGTTCCTTCTATAAAATAGAAGAAACCCCCCCCCACCACCCCCTCTGTACTTTTAAATTAGGTTTTTGCTCCCTATTGTTTAGTCAAACTAGTTTGCAGTGGCAGCAATCATTTCAGTATAATTTACTTCAGCAGTCACCACATACAATGAAAATCCCTCCACAATGTGTTTCTATGAAATAAAATATTGAAACATTAGAAAAAGCGAATCAGCTCAACCAGCCTTCTCAGACTGGTTGACTGCATGACTATTTGCCTATAGCATATCCTCAGCACCCGACACAAAAGTGAGTTCAGGAAAAAGAGGGGAGCTTTGCCACCCCACCCTCATGCTCCCTCAGGACCAGACACTGGGGATGCCTTCACAACATATTGTTTAAATATAACTCCACTTTGCATTGCCAGCCAGTGTCCACTGAACTCAAATATTACACAGAGATGATATAGCATCAACACAATCAGCATATTGAAAGTTTTTCATTTACGCATGTTTTGAGTCTACAGTAGGATAGGCTGGGGTGACACATGAACGCGGAGTACAAAAAGCCCTTATATCGACCCGGGTTGCTTCAATACTTGCAAGATACATGCACATTTGCTTTCCTTTTAAACGCGTTAAAACACGATGTTGATTAAGACCTATTCACACAACTACAGCTATAGATCTATCCAGAGTAGTAGGATTCCCTGAAAATGTGTACAAACAATGAGGGTACAGAGACAAAGCGCTCAGTACAGCAGCAGCCTCGCGCACAAATACCACTTTCTTAAATCAACCACACCAAACCCCATTTACACTACCAAAGGTAAAATAAAAACATAAATAAAAATATAACCGCGTGTCGTGGGAACAACGGCAGACAATGTGCTCGCGTCGTGTGCGTAAAGCTGACAGACGCACATCTGGATCGGAAGCCTTTGGGCAGCTGCGAGCACACACAAACACAGGCACGCATTTCCACAAAGCATCACGCGCCGACGAGTGTTCCCCCATTGATTTAGACTAATTATGCATTAGCTGCTTGTCATGTGCAGCCGCGATGGTATTAGTATTACAGTAGTACGAGCGATGTTGACGCCTTCACTGACGCACAGGATTTTCCATTACCTCTGGGCAAGCCGTGAAAGCTAAAAGGCGCTTAAACGGGGGAATAGAGACGCGGCGCACTAGAAAGGCACACTGGCATCTCCATTGATTCAAAACTTACTACAGGAGCAGTGAATGGGTGCCGCATCCATTGTGCAAGGTGGCGCTGGCACTGGCACAAGCGGAGCGCGCTGCTGGCCATGGCACGGCACTTAACTTATATAGGAACCATGGGATCTAAGTTGGACCATCACCCAGCCAATTACACTAGAGTGTATCATAAATTTCCATGGAGGCTTCAACACGCGATTTCCTTAAGCACTGCCTCTGCGCGCCCCTGTGCACATGCAGCTGGACAAACCCTTCTGGTGTTACCTTCATCTCCTCGTTTATTTCCCTCTTCACCGGGTGAGCTGGTTTTCTGCTGCGCTTATTTTCCGGAGGTCTGCCCTCTTTTTCCATCTCTGCCATGTTTTCTCTCTGATACTTCTTCTGTCAATATTTGCGGTGAGGAGGGACAGGAGGAGGAGGGTTACGGAGGCAGCAGCTGTTTACAGTCGCCAGACGGCGGGGGTCTCGCAGCGTTTTAGCGGCCCATGTGACGCTGGTGATGCCACCGAGGGCTCTCGGTGCCCGGCTAAGTCAGCCATCTTCTGCCCGTCTCCTCCTCCACGGTCCGTGCGCCAGTGGTGAGCCGCCGCTGTGAGTCAAAGGAGAGAGGTTGAGTGAGGGGAGAAAACGAGACAGGGGGAGGGGCGTCCGCTGAAACATTATATGACGCGTTGATGTTCAGAGGTAGGCGATTTCTTCTCGCTTTCCCATCGAGTGCAATCAGTGCAGTCACTTCCACTTAGCAGCTCCCCTGGCTCTCACTGCTGGAGCAGCAAACAGGTGCCCCCACCATTAGACGGACCTATAGAAAGACAAGTGTTGCTTTACGCACAAGTTCATTTCCAACTCTAGAGTGGCCTGAAGTGTTCCGGGAATTTCTGATAGATTCATAGGCGTGTAAAGGAGAAATACATTTTACCTAACACCACTTTAAACCACATTTGGTCATCACCTAGGCGTTAGTTATGGCTATAAATGGGATGGCATTAGTTGAGAGCCAAACCAAAGTTTAGCGGTTCAATTACCAATACTACCGTCGTGTCCTTGAGCAAAACAGTTCATCCATCTCTATATATGATTAGCAACCTTTTTTTTACACCAGGGCAGCTGTGACTACAGAAGTAGCTTACCACCAACAGGTGGGTGGTGAATGAATAATGATAATGTGTCCCAAATAGTGCCAGCTTCTATCAAAATGCATTATCGTCAAACTACAGACTTCTCATGCGGTACTCATGCCTACATTAAAATGATAATGATAATTACAAAAACCTCTTAGTGTGGCCTATTGGAGCAAGTCTCTGCCATCATATTCAATTATACAAAAGACAAGTGTCGAAATACAATGTTACTGAATGACTCAGTAATGATTACTGCTTTTATTTGCAGGTATAACTCTGGGTCAGCCACAAGTGGAATGAGTGACATTTTAATGTTTATCACTTATACCCCATGGACTAACCAATGTTTTAGTTAAAGGTCAATCGTCAACTTTATTGTCCTGAAAACTCCTTATACAGTTAACACCAGCATCATAGATCTCTGCCTCAATAACAGGCTGTCAAATACTAAACTATGTGTTTGTCCTATTCTGTGTAGTTGGCACTTCAATTTAATGTTGAAGGAAGGACTGTGGTGAAAACAAAGCTGTAAGCCCATGCAAGCACAATGGTGCCAGTACTAATGCAGCATAATTAAAATGTTATATTGTTCTATCAAAAATGTAAAGAACTGAAAGGGGTTAATTGGCTTTGTTCACCAACGCACATGTAAGCCCAATATTGAATTACAGCAAATAGCAGGTGGAGGGTCACTCACAACAGTGCCAATTGAGACGAGAATCAGAAGACACGAGTCAGGGCACTCCAAGCAGACTCTACAAACCTATCCAAAGTATTTTCTCCAAATCATATTTATATACGAGTATGAGAAATTAGGTCCAATCTAATCACAAAAATATAATTCACCACTTCATCAGGAGGTCATGTTTGAAGATTGCAATTAGAATGATAAAAAATATCTCATATTTTTTTATGTTCTTCTTACATAAGCTGTCCTTGACTCAAAAACATTCAAAAACAAGTCAATTCAATGAGCGCATTGTTAAACTCAACACACTCAGGGCATTTCCCATCACTCTGTTATTTTGTCTCAGATATTGTGTTACAGTATTTGCAACAAAGGGGTCTATATTTATTTGAGTTCAAGGGCTTATTGAAAGTAATCAAATAAAATATTTAACAGAGGACAATTTTAGGTTTAAGCTAATTACAATTTACTTACATTGGCCATCAGATTCAAATAAAAAGATTGAGGTAGCTCTAATGCTTGGAGTCAGAGAACTTACCAGTGTACACTAAAACAGCCACACAGCGATATAAAGGGGACCTCATCATGAGAACTTGTGTGGAGCACAAAAATTAGAAAAGAGAGAGACATCTTACCTTCGTTCGATACCTTTTCTCAAAAGAGCTGAGGGATATGATGATGATATGATACGATGCAAAATAAAACATGATCTGATTCATTGCAGAAAAAATGTCCTAGTTGCGTCTAAAAGTCAATATAGTCTAAGTAATCATGATCAAAATGAATCAGAATTGTGATCTTCAAATTTTTGGCATATTGCCCATCATTCACTTGTGATGGTAATTTTGCAAGGGTTACCATTTTGTATTATATCTATAGCTGTATAAAATTGCAGCTTCTTCATCAAGACAAATAGGCCAAATCCAACTATTGTGTATGTTACAGCCATGTTATAAAACAAAATATGTTTTTAGAATATCAATTTTACTTCATTTTGGTACAATTAATGCTGATGTTTAATACATGATTAATTATTATGTATTTATTTATGTAGGCCTATTTATTTTCATTTACCTCATGACCAGTTCAAGTTCCACTGTGAAACAAGAGAGAGAATAATATTTGCTGTAATTTTTTTATGAAGTCAAAGAATTAATGAGAAAGGCTAGAAGTATATAGAAATGTCTATTTGCCTGTATTTGTAAAAGACCCGGTTTTTTAAAAATGTGGGCGTGTCCGCTTGTGACAGTCGTACTTACGTTCAAGGACGTAGCATGTGACGCAATCAAAGATGGCGGCTCGCATTGACAGGACGTGGGTTGGAAAACACAGCTAGTACAATGTCATTTTGTAGTTTAATGAATTAAAGTAACTTAATTTTGTGAAGGATGTCGTAAGGTTAGAGTGGGACATGCTGGTTTTGTAACATTAAAATGTTACCGAGGTTTAAATAAGGCTGCTGTTAAAGGTAGAGAGACTTTTTACCCGGAGAGATCATGTTTATAGCTGGTTTGAGGCGCCTGCCCTGCCTGGCGCTGGTAGGACACCGGAGTTTGAGTCTCTTCTCCAGTTCAGGACCCTCTAATTGGAATAAAGTGGTGTCCGATGCAGAGAAGATCGTCGGATACCCCACATCATTCATGAGCCTGCGGTGCCTGCTCAGTGATGAACTCAGTAATGTGGCGATGTACGTGAGGAAACTGGTGGGAACCCAACATCCCCTGCTCAACACGGCCAGGTAACCCCATACATCTGTTTAGAATGGACAGGCTGTTAAAAACTGCGTGCTCTTTTTAAATGCTCCGTGTGCAAACTGACACTGACTAGACTACATCTATAGCTGTCACACCAAAAATGCTCCAAAATACTGTAGTTACTAAAATTAGGCTTGGATGGTTAATGAGATAAAATGGGTACACTAATCAATGCTCTAATAACGCAATGCAATTTTAGCCCCCACTGATAATTCTAATTTAGGCCAAGGTTAAAGGGAGCTTGACCCCTCCACAGCAGGACATTTGAAACCTGTGTATTTCCATTATTTAGACTTGACTGACAAAAGAGGGAAAAATGGTTAGGAATATATCCATCTGAGCTTTATTGGGTTTTTCAAAACAAATTTTTCCTATGGGGACTAAAAAGTTTAACTTTAAGTTTAACCTTAAATTGGCCAAAGGTATAGGCTATCGCTATTAGCCTTTGTTGTGTGTGTGGTTTAATATTTACATTATAAACTACATCAATAGAATATCTTTAATAATAATGCTGCAGTCCTCCACATGTCCCCTCACCCTACTGCAATATGCATAATAATACCTGCTCTTTCATTCATAGTATCCTCTTTCAGCCCTCTATAGCTTTGTGGGTAAACAACAATTGTTTGCAATCAATAGAAATTCTTCAGTTAAGTGACAGCAGAGCTCAGAAGTGATGAGGGCATAACAAATGACAGAAAATCTATACACAGACTGGAAGTCATCAATTTTATTTGTGCCTTGACCTTACTGTACACATAGTCCAAATGCAAATGAGTTGAGGGTCAGTTTCATTCACACATGTTTTCCTGATCCCACATAATTAAAGTGCCACATTTCCTACAATATGCTGCTAACTGGTTTCAATGATAGCAGAGCCTCACTGCATTAGTGTGCAAGCAGATGGACTCTCTGTGCCACCACCTTTCTTATTATGGGCCTGGTCGTAATAGTATGTATCAGTGCATTGAGTTTTAGTTTTTTCCTATTTGAACATATCTAAATTTCCAGACAAGATTTTATTCCTTGCTATCTGGTCCTTAGATGTAAAACTGAGCACTTTGAAAACAGCTTTATCCCAATACCTGTGGTAAATAAGCTGTAAATTGCACCTTTATTCTTTTTATGGATCTGTAATGTTTTAGTCTCTTATTGTTTTATTATTTTTGATCAGCACTGTGGGGCTTTTTTATATTTCTCTTGAATTATGAGTTTATGTCTGTGTTTGGTGTGTGTGTGTGTGTGTGTGTGTGTGTGTGTATTTAAGCCAATTCCAGCTGCTAACCAATTCTACCTGCAGGTATAAAGTTACCTGAACCTGAACAGCTATTCACTTTATCAGTCTGGTCATAATTTTATGCTTGGTTACATGTATTGTCATAAACCTTTTCTATTGTCCACATACATTATGTTCTATAATGTACACTTCAGGAATAATTGGTTTTGAATTCTCCCCTGTTAGTGCACATGACTGAAGTACGTCTTGTTCTGTGCCTGGCTTTGCTAAAATATCTGTATGGGGATGGCATGAGACGTGCTTCCTTGTCATCTCAGACCAAACAGTAAACAGTAGAGTCAATTTTATTGTGTCTGCTGATTATTAATCTTAAAATGGGTTAGAAAAAAACTGCAAATCAAGAATAATGGTCTTCCAGGATCTGGAATTTGCATAAACTCTGGTCTGCAGTATGCCTCTATCGACTAGAGACAGTTGTATGCACAGGTGATTGACAGCTGTAGCAACTAATTCCTCATTCTGAGTTTTGACTAGAATGACAGTTGTTGTTGCTATATGCCATTTAGGCCAGTTTAGAACACTCACAACATACAACTCCTTCTTACTGTGACTTACTGTGTTAGTTAACAGTTAATGAAGTTCACTGAGAGGGGGGCAACAATGTGCAGTGTCCAAGTTCTTCTCTGTAGATCATAGCCCAGATCTTGAGCACTTCATCGTTTTCAGATTCCTGATATATGCAGCATTTTGAGGACTTTTTCCCATTCAAATGGTATCTTGTTTTACATTGTTATTTGCTATGGCATCAATTCAAAATTTTCATTATTCTAAAACCCATGGGTCCATTGTGGTTGATCGAGGAAGTGGAGTACCAAACCAAAGACTGGAACTTTATTTACCTTAAAATTATGATACTTGTAGCACACTGGTTCAACAGGCGAGTTTTATATTATGTCACATTTATAGGAGTTGACTTGTCTTTTATCTGTTGTGATCCAAAGAATTCAGTAAGTTGCAGAGATTGGGAACAAGAGAGAGAGTCCTCAAACTCAATGCTGCCTCGCAGACAAGTGTGTTGGAAACAGGAGCCCAAGGGTGTAATAACCTATACACCTAAATCTGATATGACAATCCATTTGGGTGTTGTAGCGGGGGACATGTGTGTGCAGAGGGGGGCAGACCTCTTGACAGTCTGACTCTTCACTGTCAGCTTGGGTTGGCTGGTTCGTATTTCCCTCTGTGTCTCTGCCATAGACACGCAGCAGATATAAATATCCACAATAGCAGACAGGCAGACCCTCGCAGAGTTGGGTTTCGGTTTATCCTTTCCTTTCATTCTCAAAAACTGCAGCTCAGCTAACTTAGGACTCAAAGTGTGGAGTTACACAGCGGGGACTGCAGACTGGAGAAGTTTACTTGCTCAGTCCTTGGAAGTTCAACTTAAAGCATCTTTCTTTTTTTTTTTTTTTTTGCTTGGCTCACCCTTATGCCATCTTTCTTTCATACAATAGACCAGATATTTGAAAGCACCCATTCATTAAATTCCACTGACAAAGCTGAAATTATGCATTATAAAGACATTCCTTTTGTGAGTACAGTACACAGGGATTTGCAGCATTCAACAAAATCTTGCCTTGACATGGCTAAGAAAAATCTAACCTTTTTCCCTATATAAATTTTTTTTTTTTTTTTATCTGTTTTGAGATGCCACGAATTCCCTACATAATGTCTCTCAATAGAAGTGAAGTTCATGTTAATAACAATTTGTTTAGAAGAAACAGACAGCAAGATGCCCATTGACCTGTACTGCACATTTACCTACCATAGTATATTTTAACCTCACTGCTGTTTTTATTTTATATATATATTTTTCATTTTCTGCAAATAATATAAAGTAAATGTATAGATAAATCTTACATTTATTGATGAAGTACAGAATGTTACACATTAAACTTACGCTATCTTGTATTCATTCAGTTGCTGTGAGCAGGCTTGCCTCTCCACAGATCTGACTTATAACGTGACCTGATGGCATCACCTGCTTCTCTCAAGAGGGGTGGATACATTTAATGCCATACTGTGGAACAATCTAGGCAATTCAATGGCATTTTCCTGGAGACATGCAGGTGGCAAAAAAGTTACAAAGTGCACTATTAAATTATTAGAACAATGTTAAACTTAAGCTAAAACATGGAGTCAGTTCCTATTTTGTGCAGCTCTGTAAAATATTGAGACATGTAAAATAAGTATCTTCTTTTGTGTTCCCAGGAGCTCCTCTTCTCACATCCTTAAATTGCATAAACACACTGCTTTGAGGGAAATTCATCCTGGCTACATTCATTCATTACTCTGAACAGTATCCAGACAGCAGATCAATATGACGCTGCACATATGAGCTCATACATTTTCTTGCATTCATCCACATTGAGGCTGGAGATACCTGATTTGCTCAGCTGTGGTTGCCGTGCAGAAGGTGTGGTGAACTGTGCACAACCCTTTCCCAATGACAGCGGGCCATTCCTCTACGCCCTGCTATCTCTCTCCCCCCGCGTCGCCCCTGCCCCACCCCTTCGCAGGAGGGCGTTTGTGATTGATTGATGTATACCAGTGTGGATAGTGACATAAATATTAATCAAGTTCCACAGGCAGGCCACAAGCTTTGCCCCAACTCCCAGAGAGAAGAGAGGAGAGGGAGGATAGGAGGGTTCATAATTCTGCACTGTGGTCGTTTTCTGTTCAACGGGCCATACGATTGCGGGCCTATTCACTGCTCTCCAACTCAGTAAAAATCCAGGAATGACCATAAATAAAAGTCATATTCAGGGATGAAAGATGGCCCTGTCTAACGTCAGATGTAATCGTAAATTTTGGGGCGAAGATGTTTTATGTGATGGGTTTGGGTTTTTGGAAGGGAACATAGCTACAGGGGAAGATTTTCTTTCACTCCTAGGACTTGAAATGAAAAAAATTGACACATCTTTTACCTTAATGATTTGAAAATAAAAAAGTTATTGAGATCAGATATCAAAGTATTATTTTTACATTGTATAATATGGCACATATACTTAATATGGCCCTAAATGCAAACTTGTGCATGATTTAATATATGCGTAGATGATCCAGTGTGAATGATCTAGAATATCTAGGCAAACTCAAAATCCAATTTATAGATGCCAAAGTACCAACAAAATATCTCAAAAAAGTATATAGCACTGCAATTTAAGACAGAAGCAGCTTTTCTTTGTTAATTAAAATGCTTAGACTCTGGAAATGGGGGATGATGGAAAAATTAGGAAATTATTCAATTGGAATTAGAACAATTGTACCTTCTTTTGCAGAAGGTGATGCCCGTTCAGATTTTATGTTTTAGCAAAACGGATCAAAATTCTCTAGAACTGTATTTTCGGTACATGGGGTCTGTAGAGGGAATGTGGTCTGACCCTCAGTTGATTATTTGGTGTATGGACACCAAATTAGGCAATTCATTTCTAAGTTAATCTACTTTTAGGCACATTGTTGTAAAAAGCTAATGTAAAAAGAGCATTGTCTGGCCTGTTTCTGCTATCTCCTCCACCAGAGCTGGTTCCTCCCCTTCTGTGCGGATTCAGGGGTGGGTCACTGATGCTGCTGCTGGAGGGTGATGCTGGTGTCTGGGCATCGAGCGGAGGGGGCGTGGCTGCCTGTCTGCCTGGAGCCCCTAACGAGAGTGTGATTCATAGCACAAGGGGCTCCCATAGGGACAGGATTAGAGGTGCTCTGTCTAACTGCTCCCCAGAGAGACTAAAAAGACATTTAATCTGCCCACCATGCAGCCGCTACCACCACAGTCCGCGTATGTCTGTTGCTTATGTGTGTGTGAATGTGTCAAAAGGGGGCGGGAGCACCCCATCCTCACTAAGAGACCAAATACTGTTCGGCTGCAAAAATGGATCAATTATGTCCATGTTATTTTTGGTGTTTCGTGGCAATGTGCCCTCATTTAAAATGTATTTTGTGATTTTGCTTTCCTTATTCAATCGTAATTAGTCACATCACCAAACTAAATTGTGTTTGCAAAATACAAAATGGTGCGGACTGCCCTGAATAATGTCAATTAAAAATTTGACTTGTTGATAGAGTCCTCTTTTGTAAACTAGCCCTCATACTATTTTCAAATCACTGTCTATTTCAGTTCTCAGGTGCCTTTTTCCAAAGTTAAAGATAAGTAACACCGATCCAGCTTTTTCAAGTCAGATACCGATTTAGATACTTTGGCTCCAAGTATCTGTCGATGCCAAGTATTAACCGATACTACTGCAGAGACCGAAAATAGAAATCATTTAAAATGATTATAATTCATAATTTAATAGTATAAAATTAACATACAAAACTGGTCCAATATGTTTTGTCTTTGTTATTATAAATAAACGTTCAAACATTATCAGATGTTCTGGGCCAACAACAACAACCTGTAAATTAGATCAGGCCCAAACAGGATATCGTCTGAAACAAATTTTTTTGGAGTCAAATACCCAATCCAGCAAATGTTTATGGATCGATCAATATCCGATACAAGTATCAGTGCATCCAGTTAAAGAAACTGACACGGTGTTATTTAATGTTATTTAAGTCACTGTTATGCCACAATACTTACAATCCTTAAGTGTTTTAATTAACAATATATTGTTAAGTAAAACTAAAACTAAAACTAAAAATATTTGTTTTTCCCACATAAAAAACAACTTTTTAACTTATTCTTGGTTGCATTGGGTTATAGCTTTGTTCCTGTTGAGCTGTGAACCTGCAGCCAATAAGGATAAAGATTTAACCAGCTTGGAGTGCAGTCATACATTTTAACTTTACCATTAAAATTTTTGTCTTTGCAGGGGCTTTGTGTACGACAGCCGGAACAACCTCCAGATGAGAGGGTTGGTGGTGTTGTTGATCTCCAAAGCGGCCGGACCGAGCCAGGCCTCTTCAGACCTGCTGGCCCAGGACATGGTCAGTGGCATCTATCCAAGGTAAACATTATATGTCATTGTTGTTATTGTAATCATTTAGGTTTGTTGTTTATATTGCTTGTTGATATTTTACATTATTTACACATTCAAACATCTGTAATAGCTTTTAAATGTTTCTGAAGCTGTGAGCGTCAACATCTAGTGCACCATCTTTTTCCTGTTCAGGGAATTCTCCAAAGCTTCGCTAACTGTGAAAAATGTAATTGACTGTGTTTAATCTTCTGGCAACTGGGGAGCTAATTGCCTCAACATTGTTTATGCCCATGAGGGATTTGGATGCATTATTCAAAATGATTGTCAGAATTACTGTTGCCACATTCCGTGCCTCTGTTTTGGAGTAGCAGAGGGTATGACAGACATGGTAACACTGCAGAGCCACAAATGTGCGTGACAAGCAAAGCAGGGAAAGCCAATGCCACTTTTGCCTGTGTAACGTGGTCGCAGAAGAATAAATAGTGAAATAAAACCTCGGTGTCAGGTAATTCTATCTTGTCCTCTGTGGTTATGGCCCATATCAGTTCCTGTAAACGAAGCGCTACATCACCTCGCAAATATGTTGAAATGTGGGGGCAAAGCAGACACAGTTACAAGCAAGACCATTTTATTTGCATAGATTATATTAGGGTTGTGGCTTATTGGTAGTAATTTATTGCATAGCTGTTAAAACTCTGAAGGTGAAAGGTTTTGCGAATCAATCTACCACCATCAGAAATAGTTTTTAATATCATATTTAACATACTCTAAAGGGAAGTAAAAATCAAGCCCAAAGTTAGATTTAAACCATGACTGATTGAGGACGGAACTAAACCAAGAATAGTGGTCTTCCCCAATCCCCAACCAAAGAAATACTTAACTATGAGTACAAGTGACAGTGCTGCCTGGTAGTCTAGTGGTCTAGGCTGATTAAGCACTTATGCCAGATTCTGATCAACTCTCAGCTGAATGTATCTCCCACTCTTCTTCCAAATCTGTCTGTTCTGTGGTAAATTAGGGGTTGTCCTGGTTAAGAAACGGTTTACATCAAATTATTTGTTGGGTAGTTTTGTACTGCTATTGTTTGAACATACATACATTTGTCTTTGTGTCAAAAGTTTGTGTCCTTCTGCTCTCAATTAAACAGTGTAAGGACTAAAAAGATTCCTGAGTTCCACTTCATGGTTCCTAAACCACATTTTGAGACCCGCTGCTTTATGTACCCCGTGTTGCCCTCACAGACAGATCCATAGAGGTAATATAAGTGGGCGTCTGCTTTCCCGAGGTGACTGCTGTATTTGGCGTGGCTGCGAACAGGCTCTGTGAAAAGCGTCTTTCTTTACAGCAACTTGGCACTGGACGCTAGTGTTTATTGAAGAAACATCCCAATATTAGCACTGACTGGAACCCACCGGACATCACAGAAGAGCTGGAGTCGGTTAACAGATCATCTCACATCACAGTCTTGGGTACTCTCACACCCCTGAGTACTCTTTGGGTATCTTGAAAATCGCTATAAATCCAGTGCATTATTATTATTACTCTTACACTCCTGGGCACTTTCACTCTCCTCCATGCCAAGACCTGGGCTACTGGAGTTAGGACCTGCTGCATTCCCTCAGTGTTTTGTGATGGATTGTCCAAACACACAAAACACGCAACATGACTTGATCACCTCATTTGCACCAACCTGCTCTGCTCGCCTTTCCTCTCCCCCACCCCTCCAGTGCTCATTAGCACCTCCACTGATGGCAGGATAGAAGGATGGCGGGAGTCGGGGTGGGCCGGGTTTGGAGGGGGTGATTGAAACCTCCGGGGGATGGTCTCCTCCCTTCTGACAGGCAGCATTTGTAAAACATTTCCCACTCGACTGCCTGACACTGATGATTCACCAACGCACTGTGTGGAGATGGATAGATGGAGAGTTACAGTACATACATATCTGCACACAAACACATGTTTAGGATAGATACGGAGCAATAGACTGATGGGCAGATAGAAAGATGGCACCCTCACAGCTCCTCCAAATTGTTACCAATGCCACACCTCTTAATTTCTCTTGACAAATGAAAGCAAGGTGACTGAGCAACACGGCACTGGGCTGATAGACAGGCCACCTCTTTAAATCATAGCCACCATGCTCTCAAACCTGCAAGCCTGTATTTGATGTAGAGGCAGACTGCAGAGGGTGGAAAATGGAACAGAGCAGTCAGGACAAGGGGCGTGGTGAGGGGCGTTACACCTCAGCGAGATGGCATCGGTTGCTATGCAACTGGGCACCAAAGCTATTTATACACCAGCCCCCTTGTCCCCCTTTTTCCCTCCCCAGGCTGCACCACGAGTGATCAGAAGCCAAGCTGGAGGTGCAGCTTTGGGAGATGCAAAGGACTTTGGGGGATTATTGTAACGTTTTGTACCATTGCAACTGCAATTATTTATTGCTTAATTTAGCAGTTAAGAAATATAGTAATTTATCTATGTATAAAAAGTATATCTGAGTGTAAGTAGTTTTATGTAAATAAGCATATTGATTTGCATAGATGGAGTGAGTAGTACATTCATTCACTACATGTCGATGCATTAGTGCATGTGAGAATGACATTAGAGTGAGTAGATCTCCTGTAACTTGGAAGCATGGCCATCCTACTCTGCCAAAAGAAGTCTGATTTCCTGTTCCAACGTTAAGCATAATGAAGTTTTTGGTGAAATAAATTAAATGGACAAAAAGGCCACAAAACTTTTATTAGAATAATGTGCCATCTTGATAAGTTCAAGTAAAAAACAGCCAAAAGAGGCTGACCTTGAATTTGTACTAGATTGAAAAATGTTGTTTATATGACCCAAATGATCTGCCGCGCTCCTTTTCCTGCTACACTCCAATGGTAACAATGCCTCCTGCTCTTCAAAATTGGGTGTCTCCATCATTTGCGACACCTTGCAAGCAACCTGCTGCCCATGAATCCCTTAATTTCTTCTTATTTAAAAACCTGAACTTATTAACTCTCATTCGAGGTGAGCGTGTTGTTGCTCTGCGTCAGCGAGCAGAGAAACCAACCAGACAATGGGTGTGATTGAGGGGCGAAATAGATGACATTATTGAATTTTAATCACATCTTTTTCGACAGTGAACACGGCAATTACCTGGCTACAAGACTTATGTGTGTGTGTGTGCGTGAGTGTTTTTGTGCGCGCTTAGGAAGGGGCAGGAGCATGGAGCAGACGAGCGCCTCATCAGGTCCTCACAGCGGCTGAAAGAAGGTCGTAAGTGGCTATCAGCGCACCCAACCCTGTCTGGATGGATTCCTCCTGTCGCAGCCTGCCGAGCTCCTTCCATATGGAGAGGGGCCTAATTATCCCCCACCAATGACTGAATCAACATTTGATTATATTCTCCCCAAGGCTCCTCTGAAAGCCCCTATTCAAAGGCCACTTTCATACGTTGCGTCGCTCATAATCAAGAATGGCTGTTATTTGCTAATGATAAGTTTAATGTCTTTTTTATGATAACCCCTGACACGGATCAGCGGGATGCCTGACATGTCTGCTGATTTATGCCCTCAAGTTGCCTATTTTGTATGTTCGAGATTTTCAAATAAAATTGTCTCTTTTTATTTTAGATGTTTGGACAAAATAAGAAAATTGGAAGACTCTCTTAATCCGTCTCTTCAATGCAAATGTTTTAATTTGGTCTTTGAGAATTTGAAGTGAATTTCTGTTTTGTACATTTTTTCTCTATAGCCAGAGGAACTTGGCAGAGATCACGGAGCTGATTCACAC
>KN476482.1:30057-55963 GCA_000787095.1 Periophthalmodon schlosseri
AAGAGTGGACGGTCTCAGATGGGCCCCTAAAAGATATGGAGTTTGGGAATAAGATTGCTGTGCTGAGCGGGGACTTCCTGTTGGCCAATGCGTGTACAGGGTTGGCCCAACTCAACAATACCAAGGTATGAGTCAACTACTATGTATCTGATTATTGTTTATTTTATTATCCAGCAATTTGCCTTGCAAACTAGTTTTGTTTGATCTAATGTACTTTTAATATTTAGTCAAAATGAAGTTTCAAGCCAGTGGTACACTGGCTTTTGGTTAACAATATACTAATGATCACAGCTTGTTCGTTAGAAATTGCTGTGCTGTTGTCACTGAAGGCATTAACCAAAAAGAGAAGAAGACTAATTAAAACCACAACAAATCGTTATAGTTGTTCTTGATTTGATTAGCTCCAAGCAGTGTTGAAAACACTAGTAGATAGTAGATACTAGTCTCATAGTGTTTATACAGTTCTTCTGCTAATAACTCAGAAGGAGAAGCGGCGTTATCTTCCTGCGTCCTTGTGCATTTGTTCAAAGTTTAGATGAGAGGAGCATCAGATGTAGCGCGGTCATGACTCGTGACAGGCTGAAGTGTTTGATGTCCTTCATGCTGTATTTGATGCTGAATGTGGTCAGGAGATGTCCGCTGTCAGGCACTCCCTGGGAATCCCTTTTATTGAGTTTTCACTTTTGGGATGTGTGCGTTGTGGTGGTCTTGTAAGTGCACCACAGATCATATCTGCCACATCGCACGGTAAGCCCTCGCTGACAGAAGCTGTCACCAGGCTGCTCTGTCAGACTGAGGTGGAGTGGATCAAAATAACCCTCCCATCACTGGGCCACCAACTGGACCAGGCCACATCACCTCCTCTGTCGCCTCTAAGACCCAAAACACAACATTGTATTTCTACTTGAATCATAGTGGTTTGCTTTCTCTGCCAGATCAACAGGCAGTGCATTATTGATATATTTTTATATTTGTTGTTTTTTTTTAACAAACAAAACAAAATAACATAAAATACAAAGTGAAAACAGTGAGCTAAAATCCAAAAGCTAAAATTTACACTGAAACAGTTGTAGACCTATTAAAAAAAACTGTCCCTTTGCAAAGTCACAGCTTTCCTCACACTATTGATCCTCCTCACCATCCTTTCACACTGAGCGCAAACACTTATAAATAGTTCACAATTAATAAAAGTAAGAATCCATTAAAATGCAATTTAATGTTGTCAAAAAAAAATCTGTACTGACACCAGTATCAAAAATAGTATCAGTACTTGTTAAAATGAGTATCTGTGTTGTCATTGCATTTCATTCACCTGTACTTGACCTTAAGGACCCCCTTGAAAACGAGATGGCACATCTCAAGGGGATATGCTTCTTAATAAATGTCAAAACTGGTAGTGTCAATTACAATGATACATTTTTACCAAAAGTTGTTCTGTGTAAAAGGCAACTACGGTAACTAAAATCACTTAAATAAGAAAACATAAAACAAGGTCTCTATCTTCAGCGCACAACTTGATATAAAAACAAATAATCATCAATAAGCATTTTACATTTCTTTGACAAACAGTAATTTCAAGCATTTTCCTCCTTCCTTGCATTCTTAGTCATAACCCATAATTGTGTGACACTGAGGAGAATGACACAAACCTAAATCAAAATGTATTCTTGGTTTCTACTGTGTGTGGTATATGCTTTACCAGGTGTCCACCCCATTTGATCCTCCTTTTCTGAAACAGTTACTTCTATTAGTCAATACTGGTACTTGATACAGTGCAAAAATTAATTAATCATTGGATTTATATAGCGCCTTTCATAACACCGAAGGCGCTTTACAGAGCATAATTCATTCACTCCACACTTGGTTTTGGTAAGCTGCTCTGACAGACTGATGGAAGTGAGGCAGCCAATCTGTGCCATCAGCCCCTCTGACCACCACCAACAGTCACGCACACACCACTTTCTTACTAGGTAATGTGGGTGAAGTGTCTTGCCTAAGGACACAACGACAGTTTTTGCCACTGATGCCTCACTGTGGCACCTGGCCTTCCCAGTGGTCTCCCATCCAAGTAGTAACCAGGCCCGGCCTTGCTTAGCTTCTGAGATCTGACAAGATCAGGCTTTGACAAGCCAGTATGGCCATGAAAAGTCAAGCATTTCCATTATCTCTATGGGGTAGTCGGAGCGCTTTCATCAGATTCATAGTAATTATCTCACATATACTCTTTTTCTTTTTTAAAACAGTAGGAGCGTTGCAGATTATGTGTCGTGGCCTTGAGAAGAAACCTATGCCGCTACTTGTATAAACTGTAAGCCAATCTGGCCGCGGAGCTCCGATTTCTCTCCCTCGCAGACCTGTCGGCAAAACACGATCTGGCTGGATTTGGGAATGGAGTAAGGAGGAGGCGGGGGGACGCTTATCTGATACCTTCCAAAAAAAGCCCCCCACCCCATTGGCCCCCACTTCCCTGCGCAGGCAGAGACACCACATCTGGTAATACTGTAGGCACATTGTCCTTCCAGGTCTGTGGGCGAGGCTCCGGTTTCCTCAGTGTTTTCCCTGGATAGATTCAGTTTCCCAAAGGGCACTCGGTGAGGCTGTCTGCATCACTACACATTTTTTCTTCTAAAACCAAGGGTGTCTGGGATGAGCTGAAGTAGCTCTAAATTTATCCCCATTCATCTGAACTGTATGTTGAGTGCCGGCTTTCTATTGTGGCAGTGAATATAGACCATAGCAGATTCAATTGAGATACTGCCCATTCATTACTGTGGAACAATGCTTCAAATCTGCAGGCACTCATCCAGGAGCCGATAAGGAGTTGGTGATATGTCTTGCAGTGAAAATGTAGTCATGCATGCCCCCTGTAAGAGAAACCAGGCAACTGCAGCTGTGAGGGAATAATCTTATACCACTCTATACCACTATAGTATATCCATATTCTCTATTTCAACATAATCTTGGGACTATTTTTAAAAAGCAGCATTCTTTTTCATTTTCAAAAGCTTTATTGATCCACAGTGCATTACAGTTGTAGAGTTTGTTTTTTTTTACATTGTACGCATCCAATTTCCATCTTCCTTTATTGTTGGTCAGATTTTGTTTTGTTTGTGCAATAGCAACAAATAGTCAGCAAATTAATGTATGCTAAATTGGTCAAAACTAATCATTATGATTTAAGAATTCACTGACAGAGGACTACAAATCTCAAAAATGTCTCCAAAATTGTGTTTTGGTTTTTTTATTGAACCCATTTAAGTACTTCTTTCATATTGAGACTTTTACCTGTTTCAGTAGCAGATAACTTCACGCTTCATTCACAACAAATCGTGTGTTTTAATTACAAAGTGAGAAGAGTGACAGTTCTGTTCTTTCACTGATATCCCTGATATTCCTGATTCATACTTTTTATTAACAGAGACGTGGTCACCAACTAGATCATTTTTGCAGAACATTTACTGTAGCTAATTTAGTAGTTCTGTGGGAATTCCAATCTGGTTGGGTCCATTTTTATTTTATTTCATGGTCTTATAATAAATATTGCTGTGTTTGCACAGTGCTGAATTATTGTATAAAGACTGATGTAATCCCTGTGCACTTGTTTTTGATGTTCCTTTTCTTGCAGGTGGTTGAGCTCATCTCTAGTGCCATTGGCGATTTAGTCCAAGGGATCTACTATGAGAATTCCAGCAAAACTGAGGTACCACTCAACTGCTCCAGTCAAATATTGTGTGAGATTGAGAAAATCAGTAAATATTTGTTTTTATAGTTAAGTTCAGTTGTTTATTAAAACTGACTTTGCTTCAAATGTTTTTGAACCATGTGCCAGGTGTTTGGTTTACTCATACAATTGCAAACATTTTGTGGTAGAGAAGTCATTTTGGGTAATGGGTAATGGTGGTGTAAACTAAATTTGTAATTAATGTATTTGGCATGTATTTATATTGTAAGGAGGTTGCTTCCAGCTGCGCACAGCAGTGAGCTTTTTCCTACTTAATGAATCAAAACAACAAAAAGATGGTTGTTAATAATAAATTAAGATGAGATATTTTTGTAACCATATCTTCCAGTACTGGCCCATTTATTATTGCGTAGTATTTTTACATAAAACAGTGTGCAGTGATCATGGATTAGTTGGAATGAGGTGCCCATTGGGCAGCTGTAGTGAATAATAATGAGTAATGATTTCGGCCTGTTGTTTCTTTGTCTGTTGGCTCTGCAGGACAATGGCATCACTGATGGCATTGACATTGGAACATGGGAGGAGCGGACGTTCCTGTCCCATGGTGCACTGCTTGCCAAAAGCTGTCAAGCTGCGATGGAGCTGGCCCAACATGACAAAGAAGCCCAGAGACTGGCCTACAACTATGGCAAGCACCTATCACTGGGACACAAGGTACGTCCAGGTGGCTGCAAATAAATTTAAACCAAGAAGCATTTGCAAACCTTCATTAAACCTAAAACTACCATTTAACCTGATCTTTCATGATCCCTGTTAAATTTAGAAATTAGATATGTTGCAGACACATTTTGTTCTAATAATAATACAAAATGTTCTCTGTAACCACAGAATTTTTCAAGGTGGGATTTTATGCATTTCTTATGATCAACTCAACAACACTTTAAAAAATGATTTGATAACAATTTTCATGTTTTGTTCCTATGTGTATATTATTACTATGATCAAGTTTTTACAAGCCAAAGAAATGTGGAAGGACAGCATTTCAACAATTCAGCTTTTTCACAAAAAGTTGGAAACGTTGACGTGACCCATCCAATTTGATAAAACTCCAGATTGTTCATACTTTTTGAAGTTCGGGCTAAAGTTGGCGTGTTGGCACTAAAAAAGTCGTTCATAATGATGGTAGTGACAGAGCTGAGTGAGTAGGGCCCCCGCTGTGGCTCCCTGTAGCTGTCAGTCTGCAGGCCTCACTGGCTGCAGGGAATCTCAGCATGGGACGAGCACGAAACGAGGCTTCTGAAGGAGAACCATCCTCATCAAACTCGCACCATCCTGCCGCAGACTGCTCATTCTGCACTCATTATTAGGGTCAGCGAGAGTGGAGGCAGAATTAGGGCATACCCAGCCAATCAGCATGCTTGTTTCAACTCTAGCTGCTCAAGTTACAAGGCTAATCTGAGTTTTGTTTATTCTTCACAGTTGAACTCAGATCTACAGCCGTTTGTGAAGAGTGTGGACCCAATGTCCTTCAGTTTAAGTGCTGCCCCAGTGGTGTTCCATCAACAGTCTGTGGGACAGGAGATGTGGCACCAGCAGCTGCAACAGGTACTATGGCCGCATCTCCTTATATGGCTTATAGGGCTCCATAGTTGCCTTTAATAATAGAGTTTTGGAGAAAAAAATTGAATTAGTGCAACCTGCACGATGCCGTTGGGCCTTGGTGTCTTAGGGTCTTGCTAAGTTTTATTAACAATTGCCCTTTTGGTAAAATATGTGACTAGGTTTCAGACGTTTAACTAAAGGCTTAGTTAAAAGTTATCCCAATACATATCTTTTATACAGTGTATTTATGGACACCTTTCTGGACACTCAAGGTTGTCTTACAACAGTTAACATGTACAAAAAAGGGAATTAACATACATTGAAACATACAGTTAAAAGGGCACAGTGTAACAATGTAGATTTTTTATTGAATAAAGAAAATCTACTTTTTGTTTGATGGTTCTGAATATCTTTTGATTTCTCTTTTAAAGGCGCAAACATCAAGAAATATGCTGGATTACTCTAAAGTAAGTCACTTTCAGTTACAAGTTGACAAGTATGTTTACCTGTGTCTATATACTTAAACTGTGGTCATGACAGTACTTAAAACTGCCACTTGAATAAATAAATAATACATATGTTCTAATGCATATATTAAAATTCAGTATTTTAATCGTAACTTGGGTCGGAGTTGAGCTTGTCAAAGTCAAAGTGTGAGGAAAACCGTGCAGTGATCCGAGATGCAAGAGGAGAGCAGAGGAGGGGTCTGGTGTTTGGGGGTTATCTGGTCCTGTCTGAAACCGGAGCAGGCCAGATGAGTTACTGCGGCCTATTTGTGGAGGAGACACTGAGGCTCTGAGACAGTGGCATTGTGAGAGAAACCCCTTCGGTCCAAAAGGGGACACCAGAATAAGTTTGAGGCAAAAGTTTCAAGTACAGATGAGTCAAGAGGAGGCCCAGAATGAATTTGCCATGATTTGTCCTGTACTAAATTAGGGACACTGTGGACAGTCACATAAAATTAGAACTTCCTCTAGATGTCACATTCCCTTAAAGGGGGTTGCAAAAGGTTTATATCTCTTAATTTTATGAATAACTGTTGTTTTGTAGATAAGAGATTTTTTTTTTTTTTTCATAAAACCACAAAACTGACCACAATTTATATTTACAGCAAATTAGTTTTAAAATAAAATGTAAATAAAACAATTTAAACAGTGTGAGTGTCTCATCTTGTTAATAATGTTTATAAATACTAGAGAACACAAGGTGGGCAAAAAATGGCATTACTATATTACACACTGTTTAAATAAAAATGTCTTGGCACCCGTACTTTTGACTTTGCAAAAGGCTGTAGGGCCTACCACCTCCAGAATTTATGAGCTGAAATGCCCCAAGCAAAAACATGTCTTGACGAAGCATCAGCCAGACAAATGGATAAACCCAAATCAACTTTGTCTGCATGTTCTCTTGTAATGATTTCAAATGTTCTAATACCTAAACCTCAGGTATTGGCGAGACATAGAACATCACAAGACATCTTCACTATAATAAATGTATATATTTAACCAGCAGTCTCTTCTGTGAATACAACAGATTGATCTTATTTTCATTGTAGCTGAAACTGCCTCCAGACTCTAGTGGTATCACCATCACCATGAAAACCTCTAATCAAAAGCAGATTTGAGTGTTGCACAACAGCGCTGTACTGCCCTGTTTTTACATATGACCTGAGCTAACTTTGTCTCGTCACTAACATTATGTGCCAATAATTGAACCGATTGACCAACTAAGGTGTATTGTTGTGCCTCTACAGCTCTTGGCCACAGTGAAGTCGGACAAAGGCGTGAGCTCAGCGGTGGACTTATGCTGTTACCATAGTAACAAGGCTCTGGAGGCCATCCAGGCTTTCCCCGCCTCCGAGGCTCGATCCGCCCTGGAGAACATCGCATCAGCCGTCACCAAATTCTAACCTGGACACACACAGACTCTCAGGGACATGTGACAAACTGGAGAGCTTTGCTTACTGCATCATATACAAGTAAAACATTTGTGCCTCAGGTGTGATGAGGCTGCCTTGGTCAACTCTGCAAAGCAGTCATAAATAAAGTGCATTGCTTCGGTTTTACATCATCTGTTTTTCTCTTGTATGTGGGTGAGTGATGCCAAGTTGCAAAATTGTGTAAATCGGCAGTATATCACATGGTAGAACGTTTGCCCACTGACCCAAAGTCTAAGAATTGCATTGTTTTTGTGCCCTTGGGCAAGACCCCCATATGAATAGGTGTGTGAAGGGGTCAGTGGTTCCATGATATAAAACACTTACAGGAGGTAGACTGAACTGTGCTGTATAATGTGGCCACTTGCAATTAATGGTTCCCAACCTTTTTTGTCTTGAGTACCTTCTATATTGTTTGTTTATGTTTTATTTATTTTAGTTATTATAAATCTTTTTATTAGTATATTGACAATTACAATTTTAGGAAAATATAATAATTATATTTGTGCCAAAATTATCCTACTGCAAAGATAATTTTATATTTAAAGAATATTCAATTCCACCTTTTTAAAATCTAAAATCATTTCAAGTACTCCATGGCAAATGCTAATGTACTCCCAAGCTTCCCCCTACCCCTGGTTGGGAAACTGGTTGTGTAAATGTCACTTACCTAAAACTCTGTCTTTCCCATAGCTTTTACTGTTGGCACATTTAGGTTTGTGCTGTCCAAACAGAGGAGAGATGGCACAGTTGCAGTGTGTTGTCATTTGTGCCACTTGATTATGTCTGTGCCCACTACCCGTGTGAGTAAAGTCAACTCAGGGGCGGGAAAAGGTCACGGAGCCTCTCCCCTCTGCCTGGCCAGCCAGCGCGCTGAAGCTCCGCCAAGCAGTAATTATTAATGAAGAGACCTGAGCAAATGGACAGGAAATGCAGAGGTATTGATTGGTTGCCCTGCTCTAAGCCCTGCAGACTGGCGCCAGCCTGGGGGCCTGTGGTTTCCCAGGCTGCTGTCTGCGGAGAGGGGACTGCCGAGGTGTGAAACAGGGCCGCTGCTGGAGCTGCTGCCACCGCCACACCTGAAGGACACAACACTGGAGATGGCAGAAATCAAGTGTTCTTATCATATTAGTGTCATGATAAATAAAACTGTCCGATACATTGTTACAGAAATTATTGCCATGAACGATAATATTGAATATCATTTTAGCAAGTAGGCTACAAAAAATATCTCCAATATTAAAATGGCACAATGAAACACACTGGTTGATCATGTGCATCAATAGTCATAGATATATCATTATTCTACCCTTCGCCGCTCACATGTGGAAAAAAGAAAAAGTACCCCAAAAGAGCAAATAAAATGTACAGATGATAAATATTGAACCCTCCAAAAAATGGTCTATCTTTTTATTTACTGAATGATATAATAATTATTGTGACAGGTCTAAAACCTTGTCATTGTAATTAGGACAACAATGGTATTTCTTTTTTCTTGGCAGAGGTATCAGCATCTTAAGTCAAGTCTTTATATCACCATATTACTATTTTATTCTGGCTTCTTCCAATGGTCCAAAAATAGTTGTGGCTTTGGAGAATTGTCCAGGCAGTATCCCATCATAGATACTTATAGTCGCTAACCCCTATGAAGTCACCAGTTCTAATGGTAGTCAGATATGTATGACACAAAATGGTACATCTGTTTGTCTAGCTTCAAACTGGCAATTTTATATTGTCTATAATAAATCGCCAAACTTACATTAGAAAAGATATCCCAAGTCAACATTTTGCCAAATTATTCAACTCTGTAGTTGCAGAGTTACAATAGTAACCTTAGAAGAAAATTAAGAATGAAAGACCCTAAATTCTAATTGCATTTTTATTAAGTTACAATAACACTGTGAGCTATGTACGTACCCTTGTGCACTAATAATAGAATCTGGAATAATTGGAGGTAGAGAGACAAGGGAGGCATGGCCGTGAAAGGCAGAAGACTACAATGACTCTGGATGACTGGGATGCAAGAAAAAGTGAGAGGAGAGAGTGAAGTCTTTCTGAAACACACTTCTTTCTGTTGCCGGTTTGTTCGTCCACTTCCTCCTGTGTTTTTCTTTCCACTGTTTGAGCTTCCTGGGTACAGCGAGGTACAGCATGTGCCAGGGAAAGCCTCGGGCCCTTCATAAAATATTCAGCCTCGCCGTGAGCAGACATGAGCAAAGTTACATGGAAAGTTAAAAGGACCAAACAAGGAAGGAGACTGGGGCACTGCCAGAATGACAAATATAGTTATGAACCAAACTTTCTTTATAAATAGATGAGCTCTGGCCTGTGCAATGATGCTCCCAGCACAAATCAACTAGTCACTGCAGTGGATATGTTAGAACTTAGAATTAATTTGTAACATAAAAGAATAGACTTCTTCCAGGGTTACTGCATGTTTTAAAGGTGCACTATTTAACTTTTCTGGAGGGTCCTCCACTTGCTTGTGTCTATAGAGATGTTGTTTTGCCTGCAGAGGTGACCCTGCACAGAAATTGTAACCTTTTTTTGAACAATAAATACACCTGTACCGGAAATACATGTTTATTTATTGTTCATACAAGACAGATATATGTAATGCCATGCTGTGGAACATTCCAGACAAAGCAATAACTTTGCCATGGAGACGAGCAAGTGACCGAACCAGAATAGTTATGCTGTATACTTTTAAATGGAAATCCTGACATCACTGTATTAACCTGATACTTCATATTGAGCTAAAATAAAACAGTTTGGGGGGTTTGCATACAGCAGAAACGTGATGCTGTCATAACTTGCAGCTCCAAACATTAAAGATTCTTGGGCATGATAAAAGTCGGAGTTGGCAGAACTATAAGCAAAACCTGAAGTGGGTGAAAGTGTCCGTGGTGTGCCCAGACGAGGCCTGGTGTAATTACAGCAGGGGCCAGTGGAGAGAGTGGGTCAGCACACTCTGACAGATAGATTCTATTACATACTGTACATACAGAGACATACACACACAATGATGCAAAGGCCACTTCATGCCAGTCTGTCTGACAGCAATTTGCAATGTGGCAGCAGGGCTGCAGAGATTTAGATCAAAGGGTATACTATGCAGTAAATGTATCCGGACCTTTGTAAAAATGGCGCGGTAAGGTCAAAACTTAGAGTGGAGTTAACTTCTTATTTACTGTTATATTTTGTTGTGCAGCAATTGTATTACATGCACTACACACCATTCTTCCCGAACAAGCTTTTTTTTTAGCATTTAAGATCATCACCTGTTGTTGGATAAAACCACACAAATTAGGAGCCTTCACTTTTCATTAAATGTTGCTTATTCTCTGAAGCCCTTTTGTAAAGAGAGGCTAACATCTGCAGACTTGGAACACATTTAGGTGAAGTTCTCATCAGTGTATCTAAACCTTCAACTTATGAACTGTAAGAGATAACTGTTCACCTTATGGTACATGTAAATGACTGGATAAGAAGAAGATTTATCTTAAGTAGTTAATGGTGTATGGTCGACAGTGAAATCAAAGCATAGCCTATGCAAAATCCAAATCCAATAAGAATTGAAATCAAACTAACAAAGAAATCAAAATAAACACAACCAATATATCGAGCTCATGAGGAATTCTGTTTTTTGTTCGTATTGTTCATGTTTTCTTTTTCCCTTCTGTCTAATGCTTATGATCTCTCTGACCTCATTATGAAAAAGTCAGTGTGTAAAACGAGTGAATATGTGAGTGGAGTGGTATTAAAATATCCATTTATCATCTTATGAATACTATCGGTAAACACCTGCTAAAAAGATCTTATGGCTGACTGATGGATGATAGTCGTTCTCCAGTGATGAGAACAGCAGTATAGCTTATTGGCCTCCTCGACACGGATGAGCATATTGGCCAAAAATGACACTTTAACGAGCTCTTCCCAGGTTTAAGTACTGCGCTCCGGCCCCTCCTCGGGAACCTTCGCCTATCTGACCCCGGCGCGTGCTTCCTCGCGCACAGGGCCGGCGCGCTTCATTGGCTGACAGATCTGAGTGCCATGGAGACAGCTCATTAAAGGAATAACGAGAACCAGCAGCCACACGTTGCCTTGTTATATCATCTCGTATGGGCATATTTGTGGCTGAGAACAGAACATTGGGTGCCAGTGCGAGCATGAAATAACTGGTGATTAATGCGGAATTAGGGGAATGGATGAGTTGGAATGGATCTCGGTTGCACTTTAGAAAATTATTACAAGGGATGGAGAGTAACTTACAAATACTCAAGTTACTGTAACTGAGTTGATTTTGGGGGATAACTGTAGTTTTTTTTAGTAGATCGTTAAATGTGTAGCACGTTGTAATTGGCTATTCTAACCATGTAATTGTAATTACTATTTTTAATCATAGGATGTCCCTGAGTACAGCTCACCTACACATAACAGCACTGTTTTGATTAGCCACAGCCTTAGAGAATATGCAGATTGTGGTTTGAAACAACTTAATTCGGCGTTAAACAGTTAAATGGACCAAATCTTGTTTAAAAGACTTAGGCTATCTAGCCACAATGTTTGTAACTGAGTACACTGTAGGCTTCTTTTATTTGAGTAGAAGCCGGTTCTCCTCTTCCACTGATTTTTACCACCAGAAGGAGTGGCAGTGGCACCAAAATGCGTACACAGTCCCAGTTGAAATTAACGAAATAAACTAAATAGTGGCTAATGACGAAGTTTTGTCATTTCACAAACTGACAGAGATAAAGGCGCACAGAGCAAGTGAGATCAGTGGGAAGCTTAGGCTGTTCCCTTTTGCTACCACTTGGGGGCAATATTGACTTGGTGGAAAACAATCTATTAGGCTATTACTTAAAAGGTCCTATATTACGCAAAATTGACTCTTGTGAGCTTTAAGCCACGGTAACAGGTGGTAACAATGTTCTAACATTGTTACTCAAAAACATATCTGCTCAAAAACATACCCAGAATTGTGTTTCATTCACACATGTTTGAGTAACCCTGCATTAGTCTGCTTACATCTCCAACGCTCAAAATGCTCTGTTCCACCTTGTGATTTCATGACATGTAGTGGTATTTTTCAATTTAACAGCTACCTTTTATCTTTTGTTCAGTAGAAGCTGGCAATTCCATGGCTGAGATTATCCAAATGATTCTAGTGATGGTGTGTGGAGTTTAAAAACACAGCTGATCATTTCTTGTATTACAACATGGCATCACAAGTGTTTTCTGTCTGAAAAAACCCCCCAAAAACTCAGCCTAAATATGCAGGGTTTGTGTGTTAAACATGTGTGAATGAAACGAAACACAACTTCAGGTATGTTTGTGATGAGGAAACATTATAGCATAGATCAGAATATAGCGTAATATGGGCCCTTTAAACCAAGTAGAAAGAAAATAATTAGGCATTTAACTAAATTTAATTTAGTATACAGAAAAATGTATTTATTTTTATGTGAATTATCATTGTTTCGTTTTCTCATTTTATTATAGTTTCATTTTCTCTTTGCAAATAAAGATATGAGATGCATTAAGTCAAAGTATTGAACGGAAGTTTTTTCATAGAATATTTCGTGTGCTTTGGACACTTCAGATCTTTGTTGGACTGTAGGGTTGGTATGCACTGGCCAAGTTGCAGTCGGGCGCTGCAGTCTGCAGATAGAGCGCTCTTCACTCTGTGACTCTGCTCCTCCTGCTGGAGCGAGCTGGAGTTGTTCACAGCTGCGCGGAAGTGACCCAGTACGCGCGCCCTACGTCACGTCACGCGAGACAGCAGCACTGTGGCCGACCGAGAAAAACAACAACAAGAGCCGTTTTCTTTAATAAAAGCTCCATGACATCTATTTAAGAAGAAAAGCATGTCGTCAGTTGTCCTGTGGGCTCTTGTTGGTGCGTAAAGGTGAGCTCACACACCGATCACGCGTGTTTTTCTCACGACTTAGCAAAAGGGGCACTGTCCACGAAAACACTGCCGCGTCATAAAAACCTTACCAAGAGGCAGTACGTGCGCTACAGTGGATTGTTTTAATGTCGAGTGTTGTTTTATGTAGCAGTAAGTTTATAAGTTGATCTGAGAGTGACCCTGCTGCTTGTCTGTTGTGGTCCAGGGGTCCATGGGCGGAGGAATGAGGAAATACTAAGGGCTAAGTGGTGGGCAGTAGCGGCATAGATCTTAAAGACATTGCAGGCTATTAGGAATGCGTTTTTAATCAGGTGAACTTGTTTCAGCAGTAAACATTATGAGCCTATTCAAACAGATTTGGCATTGATTTCTAATGATCATATGCTTTAGGGTAGGTATCTCTATTGCATCTGCTTTACTGTGTTGCTGCATACTTTACTTTTTAGCAATATGTATGAGCACTTGGCACAGAGCAGTTTTGCCATAAGCAACAACGTCATGTAGTAAATTTGCCTAATGTATGTACACAAACTAGTATTTTATATATTACAGTATGTTAATGCTATATGGCTCACTCTATTGCCTGTACAGAGCAAGCATGCACAAGATGTTAAGGACGAAATGGATGACTTTGCAACTGGTGGGTCACCTGACAGACATGGAGAAGATCCTGGATCAGTCGAAGCTCCAAAACGATTATCAACTGAAAACCAGTCCAGCGGCAACAAAAGGGCAAGAATCTGTGGCCAGGTAAATGATACGGTGCATTACTGCTCAAAAAGTAATCATATCATCAAGTGTTAATTAAGATTTTTATTTTATTTTAGATGCGGCAACTCTCTGTAGACGAGACCACACGGCATGAACCTTTATGTCTCACCACTGGAGAGAAACGAGGATGTGCGCCAGAGAGGTCCAGAGTCTCACACAGAAAACCTCTTTTTGGGATTTCTCACCGGATCTCGGACAAGAGGAACACCGCCAGTGTGGAGCAACATGTGGGACAGGGCTCAGTGAACCTCCTCAACAGCATTCTCTCAGCTAAGCTTCAAGGATCTGATGAAAATGGCCTGCTCGATGAAGTCTCCTCCACAGAGTGTCATACGGAAACTAATATTTATCCACTGATTGAGAAAATGTTTTTTATTCTTAATACCCTTAACTCAAGTATGACACAACTACACAGTAAAGTGGACTTGTTAACTCTTGAAGTCATGCGAATAAAGAAACAGATCAAACCTACTGAGATGGTGATGGAGTTTCAGCCTCCTCCAGAATATCTACTCACCAGTGATGAGCTGAAGCAGTTGATGGAGCAGACATCTAATGCCGGGGAGCTGGGCTGTAGGTTACTGGTGCATCTCTTCCCAGAACTGTTCAAAGCTAAAGAGTGTGCACATGACTGCTTCGCCTCCAAGAGAACACTCGAGTCTCTGCATCTGCAGCTGATCCGTAACTATGTGGAGGTATGCTATCCTTCAGTAAAGAGCAACAGCGTCTGGCAAGAGGAATGTCTGCTTCAGATTAATGACTTTTTTAATCGTTTCTGGGCGCACAGAGACATGGAGAGCACTCGACAGCTGAGAAAGCAGACAGTTACAGGTGCAGGGATAAAGTCTGAGCAGCCCCAAACCTATCGCTTTATTAATGAGCAGGGTATAGAAATGGAAGAGCACTTATCATTGGATAACCAGCAAAGCAGCCTCGCTGTGACAGATCTGACACTTAGTGCTCAATCCACTGAGGAGCTGGATGAGTGCTCCACTCCTGAGGATTTTGTTATTGTTCTTATGCATCGGCTGTTCCCAGAGTTCTTTGAAGAAGGAAAAATGCCAGCTGGATCCAGAAGTTTTATAAGTGGGGGGCATCCACTTTTAGACTCCGACAAAGTGGAAATGATCAGAAAGTATATGGAGGCAAATTTTCCTGATGTACCTGAGGACAGTTGGCTGCAGGTGTGTATTCAGCACATGGAGGATGCACTTGAGGGTGCTCACAGTAATGGAAATGTGAGTGAATCTGACATTGTCACAGATGAGAGCTTTGGTCTTGGTAACCTTTCTGAAGATGCCTCAAGTATTACCGTTTCTGGGGCAGGTGATTGTGAGAGACCAAGTCGAAAAGCCAAAAAGTCCCTCCTTACACCTGTGGATTTTGACAATCTGGAAATTCCTTTGCCTGACTTTGCTGTTCCTCAAGAATACCTTTTGACAAAGGATCAGCTAAAAATCAATTATGAATGTAGCTTGTCTATTGGCAACTTTGCTTCTCGGCTTTTGGTGCTCATGTTTCCTGAGCTTTTCACCCATGAAAATATAAGGAAGCAATACAACTGCAGTGGCTCACTTGGAAAGAAGCAGCTGGACCCTATTCGCATAAACTTGATCCGTCACTATGTGCAGTTACTCTACCCACAGGCGAACAATGACCGAGTTTGGATGTTGGAGTTTGTGGGAAAACTTGATGAGAGGTGTAGAAGACGTGACACAGAGCAAAGGAGATCATACTTGCAACAAAGAAAAATTTATGGTCATGAGACAGACCAAGAGTTTTTCTGTCATTTAAACCCATTTGGTGTAGATAATGTCAGAGAGGATTCAGATATTCCATCATTACCCCCTGAGAAAAGTAGCAAAGACTTTTGTAAAATACCGCTAGATGAACTGACTGTGAGCAGCCCAGACTTCCCGGTACCTTCCTTATACCTGCTCTCGGACACTGAGGTGCGGGAGATCGTCCAGCAGAGTCTTTCCGTTGGGAACTTTGCGGCTCGGTTGCTGGTGCGTCTCTTCCCTGAGCTCTTCACTCAGGAGAACCTACGTCTACAGTACAACCATTCAGGAGCCTGCAACAAGAAGCAGCTGGACCCTGTGCGCCTCAGATTGATCCGTCATTATGTGGAGGCAGTGTATCCTGTGGAGAAGGTGGAGGAGGTGTGGCACTATGAGTGTGTGCCAAGCATTGATGAGCGATGTCGCCGTCCAAATCGCAAAAAGTGTGACATTTTAAAGAAGGCCAAGAGGTCAAGCACTGTGTCCTAGTTTCAAAACATTATTTAGGCAGCATTTTCTTGGCATAAACACTTGCACAATATCATATAAGCTGAAACACTATGTGAAATTTTTAGAAGCTGTTCTTTGTAGAGTGAGGCTAAGCTCTTACATGTTTCCTTATTATTCTCAAGTCATATCTGTTGTGACTACAGCAGTAGGTGCTGTAGCTTATACCTGTAATCTTATTGTCACTTAAAGAGTCTCTATTTATATGCCAAAATAGCTTATTTAACATACTTTAATAAATCTTGTAGCCTTAAACCAATAACATTATTAACCAATAGTGATCAATTACACATTTGTTATGTTTAGAAATTAAGAAATTTCCAGTTATTGATGTAGCATTGTGCCACCACTGTGTTAATAACAATGTGCTTATGTTAAGCCTTCTTATAGAAGTTTATATTAAGAAATTTTAACATGACAACTGCTCATGATAACCTATTTCTAATAAAAGCACTATTGCAAATCCTTGCCATGAAATTATCTCACAACAAGACTGATTTCCTCAACACAATGACTTCAAAATCTTTATTAGCACGCAGTACCTGTACAACAACAAAATTAGCAGCATTGTGCATGCAACTATAGAGATCCATCCTTATACAAGGTTAAAAATTGCATCTGCTTGACATTTTTTCATAATTGAATTGGAGTCTGATATGTCCCAAGTAAAGTTCATGATTTTAAAGCTTCCTCTTTAGGAAGCTCAAGAGATTTCCAGCGCCTTAATGCAACTTTGTGTTTCTGTGTACTGGTGGTCTCAGCTAAAACTTTCCTAAGAACAATTCTCATCAATGTAACAGTGTTGGTGTCTCGATTTTCTGACAAAACAAGGTCTAGGGTGTCTCCGACTTTTACCTGAAGGGAAGTGTAAATCACAGATCATCATTAATATGTTTTGGTGATATAAAAAATTGAGTATTGATAAGATTGAGGTAAATATCACTCACTGTTTTACTTTTCTTGATCAGTTTCTGTCCATTTAGTCTCAACTTATTGCTGTAGAATGCATCTTCAATTTTGCTAATGTAAAGAGAAGAAATGTAATAGTTTAAGACACAAAGGAAAAATAACATTTTGCAGAAAACATGTAATTATGTTATTTACTGGCACCAAAATTCAGATTGTCACTTACTTTCGTGCCATGTCCAATCCAGCTTTCATTACAACATCAAAACGAAGAGACTGTACATGTTTCTCCAAGTCTTTGTAGTCTTTAGACATATTTGGGTCCTCCAAATCTTCTTCATAATCACTTTCCTCTGGGTCTTTTTCATCTTCTTCCTCCTCCTCCTCAACCTGTCCAGTTCGACTGAAGCCCTTTTTCTTGCTACTTTTAAACCTTAAATGATGAACAGCCCAACTCCTAAGAGCATCTCTACTACGAAAGGTAGGTCTATGACAGTTGAGTGCAGGGACCACAGAGCAGCCCCACAGTTGTCGTGTGTGGATTGTCCTGGGGCACCATTCCGTGTGTCGAAGTCCATAACCAGCAGCCACTAGGTGCCGGGGATTTAACCTTCCCAACTGCCTCATGACAAGGGCCTGAACCATCAAACGCTGCATGTTGGTGCTCCACCCAGTCTCTGAAACGCAAAAACAACGTTAAAGTTAATGGTATGGTATACAGCCTGTGCTCTTACTGGTTAAAAAGATACTAACGTCATAACGGAACCTGGGTTGCCAGTACCTTAATAGTTATAATCGTTCCCAGTTTATATACACATGCCTCATGTGAAAGCTCAGACCTCCAAAATTCACTCACTGAGCTAGAGGCTGCTGTTGAGGTGTTGGCGTTTTGGTAGTGAGTCCTAAGTTTAAACCTGTGGATTTGGGCGTTGGGACTGCAGAGGCAGAGGCTCATACTGCCTTCTGATTGGACAATACTCTCGAGAGCCAAAACACTAAATGATAACATCTAAAACGTAGTACTGAGGCCCTAACAGGCGAAATTTTCTTCATTCTGGACAATGTAGAAGACTGTATGGGTACGCGCCCTTGTCGTTTCAGATTAAACTCAAAGTAAAGGCCTAAAGAGCAACTCCATTTAATTAAATATTAGTTTGTGGTTTTGACAAGGGTTTGTATCTATTACTTGAAAAGAGTAATATCACCCTTTCATCAGTGTCAGGTTTATTGACACCGGAAGTTGTGTGAGCTTGACAGAGTTGGCATGTACAGCAACTTACCTGCTGAAGAACAGTATGTTCTTTATTTAAAGGTAATGACTATGTATACTCACTATTCTTGCAACTGTGGATCAAAACCCCGTAATACCTAAAATGTGAACGATCCTTTCTGCAGCTTGTGTTTGGAGTGCAAAACATGATGAACAGTTTCCGAGCTAGCAGAAGCATTAGCAGTCAACTAGCGCGCTTTCTCTTAGCACTAAGCACACGAAATGCAACTGTTGTCATAAACCTTCAGCTGTTTTTGAACAGTTTATGTTTGTCTTTGAAGGTAATTCTCGCAGGGAATAGAAATGAACTAACCTTTCATCGCCTGCTGCTGTCTGCTCTGCCCTGTGAGTATTGTTTGGTTTTACAATATTGTGCTGCCATCTGTTGGACTGGAGCAAAGTGCATTTTATGACACATTTTATTTTATGACACATTTTAAACTGCCTTTACTCAAATATAGACTGCTACTTTAAAATGAATGACTTTACTGCCATATAAAAAGCCATGTAGGCCTATTTTGTATTTTGTAAGTTTTATGCTGTTCTATATTGCTGGGTCTTGTCACTAATGCAAATCACCAGGTTAAACAGTTGTGAATTTACCTTTTGATATTTCATGACAAAGTACTATGTAATCATTAGAGAAATTTTGCTGTTGCCCCCCCATCTGACAGTATGACATCATTACATTTTAGAATATGAAAACCATCAACAGAGTGACCACCTAAAATTGTAGAAAAGGGTAAGCAAATTGTAAGCAATGAATGCAGTAACATATGTTTTTTTAGTTTTATTTTAGTTTAATCAGTCATAACGCACAGAGAGAGATTGAAATCATACATATTACAACCCTGAAAGCCAAACCAACACCAAAAAAAATTTGCAAAAAAAAAAAATTATCATAAAGGCCTGTGTAAATTTCACCTTTTAGAATTCATGTGGTATCAATGAAAAAGTTGGACATTCTCTAAATAAGCGAGACAAGGGACAGAGCCTAAATGGCTGTGCTGGACAACCGAAAGAGGGACAGGGTGGTCACCCTAGTCTGTCTCCATATTCCTCGTTGACTACGTCATACTCTGCAGACATGCTGCTTTCCTTTTGGTTGTTCACTTTTTTCTCACAACAGATCATCTGCTTACATACATCAGCGACTTATCAATCCACATCCTGGGCTTGGGACTGGTATCACAAGGCCGCATTAGTCTACAGTAATGTCCTCATATAACTCTCCAGCACAGTGGTAATCCTATGAAAAGCATGTCGGAGTCAGTCAAGGTTAAAGGTGAAACTGAGTCCACCAAAGGTTACCTCAAGTGCACAGAAACACAGTCTTTAGTAACATGTCTAACTGTTAGGGACTAGATGCCCCTAAAAATCAATAATTGAACAAGGTCATATCAATTTACTGTTTGCCTGTTTTAGCTGTTACCATGGCAGGGACTCATCTATTATTAACCATTTGGGTGTCTAGTATTTGCCCTCAGTGTATTTTGAGCTCAGGTTTGACGCGTCAGTGGACTTTATTGTAAGGTAATTGTATGTTTCATAGACTTACAAGAGGGTTAAGGCTTTGCTGAATGGGTGAAAGAAGATGTAAAATTTTGTATTTCTAATGGAGGGGCCACAAGTCAAATCAATGAAGGACAAGGCAGGTAAAACAGTGCGCTTCAGAGTGGCATCTGCCAACAGCGGCCGCGTGCTCGCAGAGGTATTCAAGGATGAGACGGGCTGGAGCAGGTCAGTGTCACACTCAGTGGACTCTGACAGCTTGGGGAGCCCAGACATGAAGCAGGAGAGCCCCCTGCCCCCCAGTGAGGCCAACAGCCACCTGAACGGACTGAGGGTGGGCAGCCCTGTAGATGAGAGCGGGGCTGAACCTGATGAGCTGCTGCTGTACGCTAGTGCCAAGAGAGAGATGTTCTTCACCAACAAGAGGATCAACATCTGCAGCAAGAATGGGACCATCCGAGGAGTGAGGAACAAAGTGAGCGCAGGCCAAGTGCTTTTCAACAACCTCTCCCATGTCTACTCTGTAAGTACAACTGAAGGCAACTATTATTATGTTATAGGCTATAAGGTACAAGAAGACAGTGTGTGATGTAAATCTAATCTTTTTTTAAAGGGAAATTCTCGTCAACAAAAAAGGAGACCCTGGGAAAAGCAGTAGGCCAAACAAGATGTGGGACCCAAGGACCAGGAAAAAACACAGCCTATAGGTGTTGATGACTGTGTGTAAATGTGATTTTTTTCTGACTATTTTTGTATTTTTATAATAATTTGTACAAAATATGTGATGATGTTTCCTTAAAGGCTAACTAATTGCAAAGCCACATTTCCTCATTTGAGCCATATGATCCATTAATGTTGAGATGTAGCCTAAGCCTATTTCTACAAGGCCTGATTGACTGCTTGCACAAATTTTATTGTTTGTGGTGTAATAAAGCCATCACATCCAGCATGGTTTCTTCTTTACATTGTAAATTGTTGCAGTCTAGACTATTAGACTATGATTCCCCCCTAATAGCCTTGGTTAGGGCATGTTAGGCTAATCTTGATAACTTCCCCTTTAAGTTTCTTTCTCGTTTTTGTGCTTACCGCCCCCACTCGTTTTACACCTGCCTTCCTCCTCAGCCATGCAGCATCCCTGACTCTGGCTTGCACTATGACTCCCCTCCGCTTGTCTCGGTTCAATTCCCAGCCTAACCTGCTGACGACGGAACACCTTATCGCCTATTGAACACACGACTGGTCCCGGGGGGAGAGTGTAGCCTATTTTGTAATGACGAGCTCCTTAACACAGCATCACCTCCGATCATGTTACTGCGGCACTGACAGCTCGGCCGAACAAGGCAGCAGGATGCGGCTTTTGCAATAGACCAGACACACCCCCTGTGTTTTCATCTTAAACCGTTGGAAAACATCTGCTTTTTGAGGGGCTTTCTTCACCTTTGGCATCATGCCTCCATCGGACCTAATTGAGCGCAGTGACTGGAAATGATGTGATTTACGACTGACAGATTTCTCGCAGTAGCATAGTCAAATCCCCCCTTATTCCACGCCCTATCATTAAAGCTTTGGTTTGGACCATGTCCCCTCCAGCATCAGCAGCGACGACCACCGAAAACAGCACCACCACCGTGTTCGAGGAGGACACCAGGGAAGAGGTAGGCTACAGTGTAGTAGAAAAACCTTCATGGCGGCACTGTTTGTCCTAATGTGTCGCAGAGCAGAGTTAGGAATAGAAAACTGATGATTGTGGCTCCTAATACACTCAATTAACGCGCCATGGAGATGATGTGAGGATCACTTTTATTGAATAATTTATAGCAAAGCGCCCAAGTAAATGTGCTGTAGTAAAACAACAGCCATTAACCTCTTTCAGATTAAGAGTATTGTAGGCTATGCACTGGCCGTGTATGTGTTTTTTTTTTTTTTTTTTTTTTTTTTTTTTTTATATATAGGCTATGTATCTCGATTTAGGCCTATTTTAGAGGTAAAACTTTAGCAAAATGAAAACTAATTTTGTTCTGTTTTGCTTAACAGCAAAAGCCACTCAAACAATCTCTGAGCAAATCCTTGTGCAGAGAGAGTTTTTGGAAATGCCTGATCCTGTCCATCCTCATGTACGGCTGCATGGGAGCCATGGTGTGGTGTCATGTGACCAAGGTGACCCGGCTCACCTTTGACAGTGCGTTCAAGGGAAAATCTATGATGTACCATGACAGTCCTTGCTCCGATGGTTACATCTACATCCCTCTGGCTCTGCTGGGCATGCTCTACCTGGTGTACCTGGTGGAGTGCTGGCACTGTCATGTGAAAAATGAACTTCAGCACAAAGTGGATGTGGAGGGCATCTATGAACGCATCCAGAGAATGCAGCAGGCCAAACCCTGTATTTGGTGGAAGGCCATAAGCTATCACTATGTCCGACGGACTCGTCAAGTTACACGCTATCGCAACGGCGATGCATACACCAGCACTCAGGTGTACCATGAACGTGTGAACACACACGTGGCAGAGGCTGAATTTGACTACAGTCACTGCGGTGTTAAAGATGTTTCAAAACAGCTGGTGGGCCTAGAGAAGTCTGCTCTGACAAAGATGCGTTTTACTAAGTGCTTTAGCTTTGCCAATGTAGAATCAGAGAATTCATACCTTACACAAAGAGCGAGGTTTTTCACAGACAATGAAGGCCTGGATGACTACATGGAGGCACGGGAGGGCATGCACCTCAAGAACATTGACCTGAAGGAGTATGTGCTAGTGCTGTCAGACCCAGAGCACCACCCCTGGTACCTATCCCAGTATGTCTTCTGGTTTGCCTCATTCCTCACGTTCTCCTGGCCCCTCAGAGTCTTCACCGAATACCGCACTGCCTATGTGCACTATCGAGTGGAGAAGCTCTTTGGTCATGACTATGTCCCTGTGACCCCCTGTGATGAGCGACCATACTGGCGCCGCATCCCTCGAGTTAACACCATAGATAGCACTGAGCTGGAGTGGCACATCCGGTCCAACCAGCAGCTGGTGCCCAGTTACTCTGAGGCTGGCCTCATGGACCTGGCCACCTGCCCCTCCAGCTTCAGTGGGATTCGTCAGAACTGTGAACGCTGCCACAGAGCCATCAGCTGCTCCTCAGTGTTCTCCAGGAGCGCCCTCAGCATCTGCACCGGGGCCAGCTCCAGAATCCCCTTCAGCGGCAGGGGGGGGTCTCCGTGTCCCCTCCGCGGCTGCCCACCGCCCGCTTCTCTCTGGCCCGTCGCTATGGCTCCCAGCGCAGCTGCTTGTGGAGAAGCGGCAGCCTGGATGACCCGGAGAGCCCTAGTGAGAACACACGCTGTCTGTCTGAGCGCCACGCCACAGATGATGAAGAACCGCCAGAATATGAGGATGCACTGTGTTACCCTGTGCTCATTGTACACTGCAGTGAGAACTGCCACAGCCACAGGTCCTTCCATCGAAATGGCTCCTGTGTAGAGACCTCTCTATGAATATGCACTAAACATGTAGGCACATAGAAATACAGAGTGTGCAAATCCAAAAGTGATCATTGCAATCTGAATGTTTGAATTACCAAAGCAATAAAGACCTGTGCAGAGCGTCTCCATGGCTTCCACTGAAAAACATCAGACAAAGTGACTGTTAGTGAACTGATCCTGCCACTGCAATTACCTCATAGTTCCACTGGGCCACAGACATACAAAGTGAATTTGCAGTAAAGTGACTATTTGAAATCAATTAAGGTAGCTAGAATCAAGACTGTTAAGGCTGGCAATAGCAATAGCATCAAACAATCTGATCTGATTTTGAGGCCACTTGTGATAAAATGTAATTTTCTATTTTATGTTCATTTTCAGAGACTGTTTGATTCAGGTGTTATCAAGCCTTCTTTTGGTACACACTGACTTCATATTTTTTAAACTAGGCTATTTACAAACAATACCTCTTTCTGTTAATACTTCTTCTTAAGGTTGTGTTGCATTAAATAGAATAGTGTAGGCTAACACCAATGTTTACAGTTTTATTAAAATATGGCCTGACTATATGTGCCATTATACAAAAAAACCTTCCATGTTAATTTGACTATAACTTTTTTTTTTTTTACTCTGGTTTTCCTTTTTGATCAGAAATTATGTTTACATTAAATATCCAATATTTGGATGTTGAAATTAATACTACTATGTGTATACCCAAGGTTATACGTGTTTAGCAGCAGAAATACGATGAATCTTCGCATGTGGTATAATCTGAACCAAATCTGCAATCATATCATAATGTAAAGTTATGTCTGTTGTTTGTCTATTGGTAAAACACTGAAATGTTGGTTTTGGGGTAATCCATTCTGTGTGTGTTCAGGGCATACAAAGCACACATCAAATTAGCACTGGCTGTTTAGATACACAGTCTGATTACAGAAATGTATGGATACACAGTATATGCAAGGATGTTTATGCACTTATGGTTACATGTTGCCATGATATTGTTTTTGGGTTTTTTTTGGTTTTTTCTACAAAGAACACAATAATCAAGTTAGCTTGTTGTTATCATTGTGTTCATGAGTGCCACCTATTATACACTTGGAAGTTAGTAGACATTATGAATTGTAGAAAAATGTGAATGTTAATGTAGCTTATATTTGTTATGTAAAGGAATGCATATACAGTGATATGTATTTCTACTTACAAATGTTCAAGGCCCAAATGTGACAATATCCCTGATACTTTAAATAGTCATCTTAATACAATTGATTGTATACATTTCTTGATTACCTTTTAAACTGCAATTGCATTTATCTACATTCTGAAAATAAACAGTGCAATAAACGTATGTGTATTAATAATCCACTATATTTTTATTTTCTCATATGCTGCTTGTTTTCAAATTCACAAATATCCAATTAAATATTAGAGGCTGCAACTAACGATTTTAATAGTCGACTAGTATAACAGCAGTTTATTAAATTATATGGAGACAGGTCTGTATGCCTCGTTGTAATTTTCCTCCTGACCTGTAGTGCGCACTGAAACGCTCGGAAAAAAAAGACAAAGAAGAAAAAAAAAAACACGTGTTCTTCCAAAGTATCAACATGGGAAAGAGGAGGCAAAACAAGACAATTTTCACTAATTTATCTAAAAAACAAAAGAAACATTTAAAGGAATATGGAGAGGAACATCCTTTCCATGACATGTAAGCACTTTCAACCTCCTACCTTGCAGCAATGGAGAGATTCTTACAATGCAATAGCTAGCACAACTGCTTTGAGATTTGTTTTTACTTTAGTCTTGCTTCACGGCGTTGCTTTTTGTATCTTATATTATATGTAATATTATATAATACTATATAATAATATTACACAAAACAACATCCAAGCTGTTGAAATTATATGTGTTTTAGAGTCAACGAAAGACCAGAAAGAACTCAAATAGTAGTACTGGTGAGTACAACAATTTGAGGATGCCAAATTGGCAGTATAATCGATTATGTTGACAAGATATTACCCCCACGTTACTAAAAATGAAATGAATACATATTATTGTGTTATTGTAGCATGGTAGCCCAGAGCAACCCAACGCGCATGATGAAGAAGCTGAGTATTACGAGGAGGAGCCAGAACAGAAGACTGCATACCAAAAACTCCTTTCAACTCTGGATTCAAATCAGGGCTCTAGTGAAGAGGAAGCCAGCAGTGAAGAAGATGAGGATGAGGACGAGGAGGAGCTTGTCAGTGAAGGCATGCAAGACTTTCCAAAAAGGCCTATATAGTTAGCAACAGTGTAATTAAACAATTATCTAATTAGCTTTTTCAATGTTGCAGGCAGTGATGGAGGACAGGAAAGTGAAGAAAGTGAACAAAAAGAAGAGGATCCTGAGGTGGATCATGATGACGATTCGACTGAAGTAAAAGACAATGCTGCAGAGGAGAAGGAACCAGTGGATGGAGAGTTTATTGATAAGGAAAATGAGTCCCATTTTTGCCTAGAGAACAACTTTGAACATGGGGAAGAAGAAAATAATGCAGAGAGGGAGCACAAAAATG
>KN476482.1:56064-74071 GCA_000787095.1 Periophthalmodon schlosseri
TAATTTTGTTTTAACAGTTTCTCTGTTATTTGTTAGATTTGTTTGTACAGCATTTGGACACAGAACTCAGCGAGGATGATATTGACAAAATCACAACAGGCAGCAAAGCGAAGACGCAGGTTAAGGTATTTGTCCAAGATAGACATTTCTCTCAAAATTTTGTTTTCCACTTGTGATTCCATCTTTATTTAAAATTACATTCATTTCCTGCAGTGGCCAAAGCTGGGAAATCTTCTCTGCACTAGTCCACTGGAAAGGTTTGGAGTCATTGGCGCTCAAAAGGACACACATCTCCCAGTTTTCCATAAGCTCATTGAAACATCGTGGAAAGACTTGAACCTGACTTTTGATTCTCCAGAAGAAGTTAGTCCACTTCAAACTGAGCTGCTATCTCTCATGGGCTCCTATCGGGACATCTACTACCCTGAAATGTGTCCGATCAAACAAGGCCCTCAGGTTCGCAGTGCTTACTGTGTCCATGTACTCAACCATGTTTTGAAAGCAAATTCCCAGGTCCTGGCTCACAATGCTCAGCTGCGAGAGCAGAAAAGTCAAGCTAAAGCAGGCTCTGAGCCACAGGATGAACCACGGGACCAAGGGCTAACCAGACCAAAGGTAAATAAGAATATTAATTCATTAGGAATTGTGCAAATGCCTGCATTATTATACAATACAGTGATTTTCTTATTTTTTCTTACACATTTTCCAGGTCTTGATTCTAGTGCCATTTCGAGGTAGAGCATTGCATGTTGTCCAAACGCTCATTGGTTTATTAGAAAATAAAAGTAAAAAGATCGTAGTAAACAATAAGAAGAAGTTCAAGGAGGAATTTGGTGAAGATCCAGAAGACAAACCGTCTAATTTAAAAAGGCCAGATGATTACCGCGCAGTCTTTTCTGGCAATGTGGATGATCATTTCAGATTAGGTAAGGAGAACTGAAAGACACATTGACTCAACACCGCATAAACTTTGTCATAGTAACATTATAGTAACTTTCTTTCCTTTTGACACCAGGTGTTTCAATTATCAGAAGCAGCATGCGTCTGTATGCCCCTTTCTACTCGTCAGACATAATCATTGCGTCTCCTCTGGGCCTTCGGACTGTGCTGGGAGCTGAAGGGGAGAGTAAAAGGGACTTTGACTTTCTTTCTTCAATAGAAATTTTAGTGGTGGATCAGGCTGACGTATTTCTGATGCAGAACTGGGAACATGTTCTGGTAAGTATCACCATATCCCATAAAAAACATTACTCCAATAATTTTAATACCATCCTTATGTTTTTTTCCAACAACAATTTTGTTTCCTAATTTAAACCAGCATTTCATTGTGTGTTTGTTTAGTGCTAAAAATTGACAAACTGGTCAAATGTGTTGGAATAATATACTACATATATTTTTCTAAACTTGTTATGACAGCATCGTGGTGCAAATCAATAGTTATTATCTAGTAAAATACATAATTCCTCCATTTTTTCATGTATGCAGCATGTGATGAAGCATATGAACCTGCAGCCATTAGACTCTCATGGGGTGGACTTCTCTAGAGTGAGAATATGGAGCCTGAATAATTGGGCCAAACAGTACAGACAGACTCTGGTCTTCAGCTCTATACAGGACCCACAAATCAACAACATCCTCTCCAAGCACTGCACCAACTACAGAGGCCAGGTGAGTCACTGTGATCTGTTTACGTCAGCTACTGATCCTGCAAGTACCAATTTTGGTTAAACTTGCATTTGAGTTTGCTTCATAATGATAACATAGGTTGATGTAATAATTAGCTAATAGAGCAAAACCCATACTTAAATAGTTTTCTATAATCCAGGAGAGAAGTTCTTAAAATGGGGATACAGGTATTCTGGTGGTAAACAGGCGTATTCTTGCTGTACTTTAATTTGTATTTCTGCTTCAATTCTGCTATAAATTTAAATAATTAATATAGACTTGCTGCTATAGCGCTGGTTTACCTTTGGCTTAGAATACATTTATCTGATATTGTTATTGTAGTTATTTATATCTAACATCTCAAATACCAGAGATTGTCTGCTCAATTCTGGTTTTGCACACTTTAATCCCTGCTTTTTACTTATTAATGTTTATTGGTAAGTAAGTAAGTAGTAGTAGTAAGTATTGAAATAATGATTTTAAACATTATTGGTCTTGGATGGTCAAACATTTCCTGGTGGTAATTTGAGAACTGTTTATTTAATTTTTTTTTTTCATTTTAGGTTGTTACTAAAAACATTCCAAAAACAGGGTCCATCTGCCAGGTGTTGGTCCAGTTGCCACATGTATTTCAAATGTTCCATTCAGACAGCTTTATGGACCAGGACGCGCGGTAAGAAAATGAATGCAATTAATTAAAGATTTCTAAATTTAGAGACAAAGACATTACATTATTTCTGCTTTCTTGTAGGTTCCAGTTCTTTGTGGATAAAGTGCTTCCTCAGTACAAGGACTCAGTCATGTCCCATACAATGATCTACATTCCTTCATACTTTGATTATGTCCGTTTACGAAACTACATGAAAAAAGAAGAGCTGAACTTTGTCAGCATCTGCGAATACTCCAGCAAGTCAGAAGTGTCCAGGGCCAGACACTTCTTTCAGAAAGGAGATAAACAGTTTCTGCTCTTTACAGAACGCTTCCACTACTACAAAAGGTTAGTGGAATAAGTGGTCCTGGTAACTTATGCATTTACACGCAAGTTGTTAAGTTCAAAGTACAACTGTTATTATCCTTAGTGTTAACTAATGTTGATAAACCTTGACCTATGAATGTTTTTCTTTCTCTAGATACACAGTCAAAGGGATTCAGAACATGATATTCTATGGGCTACCGTCTTACCCACATTTCTACAGTGAGGTGTGTAACATGCTAGCCGAGGGGGGCCAAGGAGAGCAGGCCAGCTGGACATGCACTGCCCTCTACTCACGCTATGATGCCCACAAACTGGCAGCCATTACTGGAGCTCAGAGGGCCGGACAGATGCTGCATTCAAACAAGTCGGTTCACCTTTTTGTGACTGGAACAGAGGACAAAGCAACATGAGCAAGATGCAAGAGAGAGATCACTCGAAAGAACTGATGTAATTAGATAAGCCTAAAGCCAATACCACGGCTATAAAGAAAACAACTAGTACATTTGCAGTTGAATAAACATTTATAATGATTGACAATTTAAAGGTATGTCTTTTTCTTTCTACTTTTCAGTGTTAAAGAGCGGATATATATTTTTTAATTTTAACATTAGATTATTTTAGAAATGTATTGTAAAAATGTAGTTCCAAAATGCAAAAAACTGATACATACATAGATACATTCATACTATATTTATATTTATAATAAGCATAATCACAAGAATAGTTATCTCTCATCCCCACTGTATCAACCGTGATCCCCTAATACACACGTGTAACTTCACGTGTATATTCAACCTATAATTAACCCGTATGTGTTTTAAGACACACCTCTTTAATTATTAACTCTGAGTTGGTCAGCACTGACATTGGTCACACAATTACAGTGGATCCTCTCTGTGTGAAAGGTCTACTCTCAGTGCTGTCATGGATGAAAAGACAAAGAAACTGAGCCTGAAGCGTGAAGTGGGTTTGGTAGGAGCGGTGTCCCTCATTGGAGGGACCATGATTGGTTCTGGGATCTTCATGTCTCCACAGACTGTGCTGTACACCATTGGCAGCCCTGGTGCCAGTTTGGTGGTGTGGGCATGTTGTGGAGTCTTGGTGATACTGGCATCTTTCTGCTATGCAGAACTGGGCACTGTCATTAAGGAGTCAGGAGGAGAGTACATCTACATTCTGCGGACCTCAGGTCCCGTGGTGGCCTTCATGTTGATTTTTAGCTCGGTGTTGTTCGTCAGGCCGGCTGGAGTGGCTGGTATTGCACTCAGCTTTGCTCAGTATGTTGTGGCTCCTTTCTACTCGGAGTGTCCTCCTCCGGTGGTATTGGTCAAGTGTGTGGCGGCCGCTGCCATTCTCATCCTAGCCACTGTGAACTGCCTCAATGTGCGCTTCTCCATGTCAGTCCAGGTGTTTTTTATGGTGGCCAAAGTTCTTGCTTTGGCTGTCATTATTATAGGAGGTGTGGTCATGCTATTTAAAGGACACACAGAAAACTTTGAGGACTCTTTTGAAAATACAAATGTTGGAATCAATCCTATTGGTATTGCTTTCTACCAGGGGCTATGGTCCTATGATGGCTGGAACAATCTCAACTACGTGACTGAGGAGCTCAAGCGCCCAGAGGTAAGACACAAAGGTTTAAAGTAAGCACAGAGGTAATTCTGCCCAAATCATTTTTTTAACAACTGGTGAAGATCAATATTAAGTGCCTTTACAGTAAATTCAAGTTCAACTTTTTTAATTTAGCAACAATTGTGTGAAAATCTGATCATTTCATTTTATAACACGGCATTTATATGAGCATGCATGAATGCATTAATTAAGCTAAGCCCCACCTGAGTGAGAGTCTATAAAGAGGTCATTGTACTAGGACCGTGACACTCCTTGGTGATGGCCAGTGAGAAGCACATGCTGCAGAGGGAGGTGGGGCTGCTGGGAGCAGTGTCCTTCATCGCTGGGACCATGATTGGTTCTGGGATCTTCATTTCACCTCAGCATGTACTTTCTGCTATTGGCAGTCCTGCAGCCAGTCTGATCATCTGGGCATCCTGTGGGGGTCTGGCCATGCAGGGAGGCCTCTGCTATGCTGAGCTAGGCACAGTTATTCCAGAGTCTGGAGCAGAGTATGTTTACATACTGCGGACTACAGGAAAAGTGGCAGCCTTTCTGTTTGTGTTCAGCTTTGTGAACGTCATGAGACCAGCCAGTGCAACAGGGATCGCTCTGAGTGTGGCTGAGTACGTTGTGGCTCCCTTCTACAGTGACTGTGCTCCTCCTCCGTTGCTAGTCAAATGTGCAGCAGCAGGATGCATCCTGACTCTGGCTATTGTTAACTGTTTAAGTGTGCGCATTGCCACACTCATCCAGGTCCTTTGTACTGTAGTCAAATTGCTTGCTCTTACCGTCATTGCCATGGGAGGCTGTGTGATGCTTTTCCAAGGAGAAACTGGGAGTATAGACTCTTTTGAAGGAACAAATGTTGGTGTGAATTCCATTGGCATAGCCTTTTATCAAGGGTTATGGTCCTATGATGGCTGGAACACTCTAAACTTTTTAACTGAGGAGCTGAAACATCCAGAAGTAAGGTGTTTTGGCTGCATTTTAAAGAACAAATTGTGGCAGATTAAATATTAAATAAATTTACATGTCAACAATTCCTTCTTTTAAATTGTGTTACATAGTGTGTTCAAATTTTGAAGAAGTGAATTGGTATCTAGGGGTATCTTGGTCACTACAGTTGTAAGCGCTCTTTTATTCTGCCCAGGATGTTGGTTCGACTGTAATTATGTTTGAGGTTTTGTTTGGTTTGTAGTCTATATTATGACTATTTAAAAAATAGTTAGTAGTTTGCTGAAAATGTATAATATATATAGCTATAACTGATGTGTTATGCTAACTGTGACAAGGTTTTATGATGTTATGTGTCTGTAAGTAGTAGTGCATAAAGCCTGTGATAACCCATTGCAAAGATCCTTGGATAACACGAACTTTGTTATGACCATCATTTTAATGATAAATGTTCATTATTATTATTATTATTATTAGTATGTCACAAATCAAGTGTAGTGAGTTAACAATTCACATTTTTCCCAGAAATAGTATTATGTCAACTGCACTTTACTCTCCAAAAATTAATGTTATTGATTAACTTTTTAACTACATTTTTTTTTTTTTTTTTAAAATAAATATAATGTTTGACTAAATGAAAAATATAAATTTTGACTTAATTAATTGTCATTTTATTTAAAATGTTCTGTATCCCAGGTCAATCTGCCCAGGGCTGTTATAATTGCCATTTCTCTGGTCACTGGATTGTATCTGCTTGTCAATGTCAGCTACCTCACTGTGATGACTCCAAAGGAGCTCATGATGTCAAATGCAGTTGCAGTTACATGGGGGTAAGACGGTTTCACCCTGGTCATTTTCATTTTCTTTTGGTTTCAATCTGGGAAAATCATGTTTATTTTAATTGCAGGAACAAGGTGTTGGGGAGCTGGGGCTGGATCATGTCAGTGGCCGCTGCGCTGTCTGCATTTGGATCTCTTAACGGGACATTCTTCAGTGGGGGCAGAGTTTGCTTTGTCGCGGCTAGAGAAGGACACATGGTAGGGATTGATTTTAAATATATTTCCTTTTTCACCTTTCCTTATTTCTGTTGCATTGTTCCTGATCACTGCTTCTGTGGTGGACTGCTGGCACACGTATTTTTTTTATGTTTTAAATGTATTTTTTACATATCCTTATTGTTAACCAACTTAGAAATTCCAGCTTGTGCAGTGCAAAGGACGTGACTTGAAGTTCTGTGTATAATTTACTGGCATGACTCCAGGTTAGGAATGGGACAAGATCTCGTGCCACAAGTCTGTCTATTCTTTTAACTGCTCTATGTGCTTGAATTACCCTTGGGATTAATACAGTTATTTTGATTCATCATATTTCAGCCGGATATTCTGGCCATGGCCCATGTGCATAGACTGACTCCATCTCCAGCTCTTATTTTCACCACATTCGTCTCCTTGCTGGTTCTCATCCCTGGAGATTTCCAAAGTATTGTTAACTATTTCAGGTAAGACATGCTCAATTATTTATTTAATTTCCTAGACTTCCTTTTGCACTTACCATTTCTTTCATCATTAGTTTCACAGCTTGGTTTTTCTATGGAATTACACTGTCTGGACTTGTATATCTCAAAATCAAAAGGCCTGATCTCCCTAGGCCTTACAGGGTAGGTGATATTGTTCATTATTATACAGCTGTTCTAAAAGATAAATCAAATATGACATAACTTTATGTTACTTTGTTTGTTCACAGGTTCCCATCATACTCCCAGTAATAGTCATCATTGCTGCAGTCTTCCTTGTACTGGCTCCTATTATTGACAGTCCTCAGATTGAATACCTCTATGTGGCTTTGTTCATCTTCAGTGGAGTTATCGTCTACATCCCATTTATTCATTACAAAGTATGTCCTGGCCTACTGACAAAACTCACTGTGTTCCTGCAGTTGTTCCTAGAAGTAGCACCAGCAGAGAAAAACATATGATTTGTTCTACAGAAATTATAGCAGTAATTAAACTAGTCATTTTGGTTTGCTATGGGCTACTTTAGTTGTATCTATACTATTTTTTTTATTCAGGGTTAGGTTTTTCTATTTATTTTATTTTTGGAATGTTTTACCTCATTTTTTATTTAGTTTTTAGAGTCTAGTATATTGAGGCATCAGTGCTGCATATCTCTTTAGTATAAAATGTTATTATATAGTTATAATATGATATGTTGCTTGTCATTTTCAATGTTCACAGTCTCTCTACAACTGTGTAGTAATTATGTAGTGAATAAAGAGTTGTTTCTGGTTAATTCAATTTACAGTTTAATAAAACAAATATTATCATAATATGTAAACAGCAAATATGTTCCTGATTCAGGCCAAATTACTAGACTCATTTTAGGTAGGCTACAAGATCACTGTACACACCTGCAAACCTAAGCTAACTAATGTGTTCTTTTTTACATTACAAATAGGATATATTTTGTGTTATAACCTTAGTAAAGACTACATCAAAAAATGTTTCATTGTTGTTCATACACTACAGTATAATAAAGGAACACTGAGTTTAGCTGAGCGATGGGGTCACATAGGTCTAAGTGTAAGTGCAAGCCATTTATGTTTTTGTGACTCTATAAACCTCAGGGACCCTTGGCTTGTATAAGCTTTAAACTAAATACCCAAGGTTAATCCCTTTTATGATAACAACAACAACACTTCTGATATGGTGAATGATGGAAGTTACACTCAAAGGTCAGACTGTGGAGCATGTGACCCAGTATAAGTATCTGGGCACAATCAGTGACTCTGGTCTAAACGGTGAGGCAGTTTGTATTCTGCACTCTTCTCTTTTAATGTTAATTTTATTATGATTATTTATGTTTTCATTTGTTTGTATTGTGATTTTAATGTCTTTCTTATTCTGTAAAGCACTCTGAATTATTTTGTGTACAAATTGTGCTATACAAATAAGCTTGCCTTGCCAATGCTCAAAAAGGGACACCAGCGCCTGCACTGCCTCAGGAAATGTGGGCCTCTCCTACAAAGATAATATATTAACTAATATAATATATTAACTCCAAAAAGATTTAGGCAAATTTTCAGTCGGATCTAGTTTACTCAAAACTAAATAAGATATCCAAAATCCCCTCTGTATATTTTTTAGTATCTAATGTGTCAATAAAAATGAGCAAGAAATTCAAACCTGGCTCTTTTCTTGTTTGTGTTTTGAATGGCACAAAAAAAAACAACATTATGATGAAAATCTTGTAATACATTTTTTTCTTAAATTTATGTAAATAAACTACAGAAGAAGTTTCAAATTGATATATCAAAATTTAAGATTTTTTTTTCCTATTCACCTGCAGTGTCTCACCTTCAGTTGTAGGTTTGCTTTTAATGCTTGAATATTTTTCAAATTGTATATCAAAATTTAAGATTTTTTTTTCCTATTCACCTGCAGTGTCTCACCTTCAGTTGTAGGTTTGCTTTTAATGCTTGAATATTTATTTAATTTTATAACAGCAACAGAAAAATGTCATACAAATAAATACAAGGGAAAATACATGAAAAAATTAATAAAGGGAGAAAAGAAAAGTGACTGTTAGAACTAATGGGTTTCAGGAACCCAACTTTCAGGATCCCAACAACTCCCTCTGGTGGCCACCTGGTTTGGAACCAGGGGCCCTCAGAAATACTTTGTGTGAAAAGCCTGAGAACCACTGCTATAACCTACATGTCTCGCACTTAAACTAGTCACACTTATTAATAGGCTACAATTGTTCTGTGGAGACTAGTTTGGTATACTGAATTTATTTTGAAAATGCACAAATGACTTAGTTTAGTTTATTTGTTTATTTATCAGGGACAATGCACATATAAAACACTGACCTACACAAATAGGTAATATGTTTGTGCCAGGTTATAGCAAGATTGCTAATTTCCACCTTCAGTCCCTGGACAGGATGATGTCATAAATGACTAAAGAATATCACTGTAATAGCAATCTTCAGTTGAGGTTGTCATTTGCCTTTATGGGGGATACGTATATCTACCCATCTAAGACTCCATGGGCTTTATGCCAGATAACCATTATACACAACAATAGCATAGTTAGTTATTTCATTTCTTGAGTTGTCTCAGCAAAGATGTTAGCCAAAGCCAAATAATGTGGTATTGTTTGTAAAATATTTGACTGAGATGATATCGTTTCATTCAGGAACGGTATGAATACTTAAGTATGTGAAGGCCTTGGACAGATTAAATATCAATATGTCTGGAGGTACGGTCCTCTCTAGGTTTTTGAGCAGCATTAGTGAGGATTTGGAGTTGTAAATTTGGAAACAGAGAACCAAACAGCCAAACAAATTAATAATATAATCAATAAAGCAGGACTGGATCTTTCCAGTTTGGTAAGAAAATGAATGACATCATCATCTTAGAGAGGTTTAATCACTGCAAAGCAAATTTGCCCAAGGGTATGAATAAAGACACATTAACTTAATAAAGTGTTGTTTAAAATGGGTCCTGCATTCTGTGTTTATCTAGTCAAGTAGATTTTACATTTGATTCACAATATTTTATAGCAAAGCAACTGTCATTTTATACAGCCTGTACATCACAAGATGCCTCTATATATCAGGCCAGTCTTTCTTTTCAACTGAACTGAAAGTGACATCAAAAACACTTTAATTTAATTGTCTAATTGCTTCAGTGCACTCCTGGTTATAGGCTCACGTGCATTTTGTAGCAATGCACACAATGTGTAATGACAATAAAGTTTAAAAGTTTAATCTAATCTAAATCTATTGTAGTTTAGCAATGATATGCTAATTCAACCTCAATCTTGTCCCTCACTTTGTAACTTATTGTAGGAGATCCGCCACCTGCTTGTCTCCATGTAGATATTAATGATTTGCCTGAAATGCTCCACAGTATGGCGTTAAGCTGATCTATTCAATGTGTTTCATTGCTGTATAAATACACTGAAAAACAAATGGATTTTGTAGCACTGCACACACTGTGTAATGACAATAAAGTTCAAAAGTTTAATCTAATATAAATCTCTACAGTAAATCCTGTACTGTAAGTGAGCTGCATCATCAACACAAAATCTAGTTTAGATTAAAAAAGGACATTCAAACCTCAAAATAGTGTATTTCCTGTGTGAAAGGGAAGCATTAGTTTAGCAATGATATACTCATTCGACCTCAATCTTGTCCCTCATTGGTGGAATTAGGAAAGGCAAGTAGGCCAGTACTTTCAATGTAGAATATGTGCTTATCAGTGACTGCAATGTCACGGTCACGGTCAAGTGTAATGATTGATGAATAACCACCATTTTACAATGTTTTGTGCTTTAGATTTTGACACATGCTGTACGATACACATTTCCATTTAGCAGATCATTAAGAGAGTCATGGAGAAACAGCCTGAAGGCCTCAAAATAAAGCGTGAGATAGGGTTGATTGGTGGAATATCAATTGTTGCGGGGACTATGATTGGATCTGGTATCTTCATGTCTCCACAGTTTGTACTGAGCTATGTGGGAAGTCCTGGAGCCAGTCTATTGGTATGGGCCCTGTCTGGAGTTTTGTCCATGTTTGCAGCGCTTTGCTATACAGAACTCGGGACAATCATCTCTGAATCTGGAGGGGACTATATTTATATCCTAAGGACCTACGGCTCGCTTCCTGCTTTTTTTGCAGCACTAAATTTGATTGTGCTTTCAAAACCTTTTGGGCTTGCTGCAATGTCCATCAGTATTTCAGAGTATGCCCTGGTACCATTCTTCCCAGGCTGTGCCCCTCCTCAGTTTGTGGTCAAATGTGCAGCCGCTGGGGCCATTCTGCTGGTTGCCATAGTGAACTGTCTAAATGTCCGCCTTGCCATCAGAGTTCAAGTGGTCTTCCTAGTAGCTAAAGTGCTGGCTTTAACTATAATTGTGATCGGAGGAATAGTGGCAGTGGCACAGGACAGCAGGATCATTGTGGATAATCTAAGGGTTGAAAATTCCTTTGTTGGTACTGGGACTTCGGTGAGCACTTTTGGAATGGCCTTTTACCAAGGACTCTGGTCTTTTGCTGGATGGTACAACCTTAACTTTGTCACTGAGGAGTTGAAAAGACCAGAGGTAAGATACAAAAAGAGCCATATGCAGCTCCGTTTCCCTCCTTTGTCTTCTTTTCTTCATCAAGTAAACGGTAGTCTGCCTTAGTGATGTTCTTAACTGGATCCATAATCCTGGTTTAGACCTGATTTTGTCCTGGTTTAGTTTTTAATCATGGTTCATCTAATTTAGGGTCTGGTTTAGTCTTTCATCAGGTCCTGGCTTAGTCTAGGTTTAACCCTCATTGTGTGCTCATTCACAGTTAACGTATTATAATAAAATCAAAATTGGTTGGGGCTCTATACAGACAAATAAGTATTTATGGAAAGAATTGGCACTTTGGACCCAAAAGGTTGCAGACCCCTGATTTATAGGAGGAAGTGTAAAAATGCACTTAAACTATAGGATCAGTAAATTGGGATGATCTATATATTGTGGCCTATATTTATTTATTTATTTCATATTTTAATTTTTTTTTTAAGCTGTCGTTGTCTCTGTGTGCCCATTTGCCACTCCCAGGTTTTTCATACAACAAATTACTTTATCTTTTGTGATTCATTTTATGGTTATTGGCCACAGCAGCAAGATAAATATTTGATATCAGTATTAACTCCAAAAAAACCTAAAAAAAAAAGAGACTAACTGTACATTGTTTGCTTCAGGTAAATCTTCCCAGAGCTATTGTTATCGGGGTTTCCCTGGTGACTGTATTATATCTGCTGGTCAATGTGAGCTATCTCTCAGTAATGACCCCCAATGAACTCATCTCATCCAGTGCCGTGGCAATTACATGGGGGTAAGAAAAAAAACACCCAGTCATACAATATAGGGCTGCACAATATTGGGAAAAAATGTAACAATGATTTTACAGACAAGTATTGTGTTTAAATTTGAAATATGCTTAAAAAATATGATTCTGTTCAAAATGCATATTGTAAACAATTCTTGGAGCATTGACATTTAAGAGAAGACTGAACTATGAACTGATAAACTAAAAGGAGAATCCAATGAATTGAATGAAAAATATATTTCTGAGATATTTCTAAGACTGAATATTTTGTTATTTGTAGAGAGCATTTGATTGTGTAACTCAAATTGTGATTTCAGTTTACTGATTTATGGTGCAGCCCTAATAAAGTAGTATGTAATTTTTATTGGTACCATTACATGTTGACCTTGTAGGAACAAGGTGTTGGGGAGCTGGGGGTGGATCATGTCCATGGCTGCTGCCTTGTCTGCATTTGGATCTTTGAATGGGTCATTATTCGCAGGTGGCCGAATTATCTTTGTGGCTGCCAGAGAAGGACATTTGGTAAGAAACATTGTGGGATTGAAACAAAACTTGACAAATCTGACCCAGGGCGTATTCTTCTAGCCTGATATCCTATCCATGGCCCATGTGCACAGACTCACTCCTTCTCCATCCCTCATCTTCACCACCACCATCGCCTTAGTAGTGCTCATGTCTGGGGATTTTGAAACTATTGTGAACTACTCAAGGTGAGGTAGATAAAATATTATCTATTGTTATATCTGTTTAAATATTTATAGTGTTTGTTACATATTTCTTCAATTTTCTCTTTTTCAAGCTTCACGGCCTGGTTCTTTTATGCCATCACAGTGTCAGGAGTAATCTATCTCAGAATTAAGAAGCCAGATCTCCCCAGACCATATAAAGTTAGTATTTAAAGGTGCACTTTGTAACTTATTTTGTGGGATCTGCCACCCAATTGTCTCCATGTAGATATTATTGATTTACCTGAAATGTTCCACAGTATGGCGTTAAGCTGATCTATTTGATGTGTTTCATTGCTGAATAAATACATTGAAAAACATGCATTCTCACTGTGAGCGGCAGCTCCTCTTCACAGATCTGACCTGTAACTTGGCCTGAAAGCACCATCTGCTTGTCTCCATAGATAAATAAGTTTAATACTGTGGAATATTCAAGGAGATGACCTGGTGGTGGACCCTCAACCAGAACACAGTGCACCTTTTTGATTATTTAACAAACTGAACATTTTCTGAATACTGTCTCTTTTGGCGCAGGTTTTCATCTTACTGCCTGTACTGGTCATAGGCGCATCCATCTTTCTTGTGTTGGTGCCTATTTTAGACAATCCACAAATAGAATATCTCTATGTGGCTTTATTCCTCTTAAGTGGAATTCTCATCTACATCCCATTTATTCATTACAAAGTTTGCCCTGGTCTGTCGACTAAACTCACTGTGCTTCTGCAGTTGTTTCTGGAAGTGGCGCCAGCAGAGAAAAATGTCTAATTTCTTGCACTTGAAGTAATATTTCCAGTATGTGTTTACAATTGTTTACCATTAGTTTTAAATAAGCAATAAATAAATAAGCAATACCAACAACTGAAGTTCTTCCATTTCATTTACGAGAGTCCTAATTTAACTAAACTATAATGTTGGTCATTTCATTGAATTAATTTGAGAAAATATCCAAATACATTTTTATTGTATTAAATAAATCATATTCACAAAGAGGATCCCACATTACACTGCCACCTTCACTGTGCAATTTTGTACATGACAAAAATAAATTGTGAGTGGTGTAAGGATACTTTTGTACATAATGTCCGTAGTCATACTAATCGCCTTGTCCAGTTGATTGCCAATGCCAATTAAGATTTTATAAATAGTACGTTCAATGTCTACCAAGGTCAAGAAACCTAGATGTGTCAGCGTAAAACCAAATAGTGGATGTCCTTTATTTCATCCTATTTTATTCACCTTTTCCTGTCTTGCTTGCTGTACCATTTTTGGATCCATCTTCAGCACTCTTCTCCCCTGTGCTACTCGCATTGTCCAGTGACATCTGGTGATACAAGGCATGTAGTCTTTCTGCGTCTCTGTCTGCATCCTCTGCTCCCTCACAGCATTTGATCCATGAGAGTGGGATGGACTCAATGCTGTAGTGAGCTCCAGCGATAGCACCGGCCATGCAAGCAATAGTGTCCGTGTCCCCTCCTAGTGCAAGGCTGTAGGCAATTGTCCTCTCCAGGCCTCCGTAACTCTGGGGTAAGCATTCCAGGGGTTTAAGACAGTGAAGGACGCAGAAGATGGCAGTGGGGACAGAGTGGAGGGCTGCAATGCCATTACCTGAAAGAAAAATATAGAATAAAGTTTACATTTAAAAGTGATGTTCAAGTTTATTTCTATCCGTATTTGTGGCATTGACAAAAGTTTGAATGAGTTTCAGTTGTCAGTTCAATATCTGTGTAAATGAATCTATATCCTAACAGGAAATCTACAAACTTTCATCCTGATGATGTGAATTATGCTGTGAAAATTTAAAACTGGGTTAGTTGACTACTACCAGATTGTACCCACGTACCCAGTTCTGAGATTACTTCCTCAATGCTGACGTTGCTCCTTTCCATCAGCTCCTTTACTCTATGAAGTCTTTCACAAAATGGCTTCTCTGCTTCCTTCAAACTGAACAAACAAACACACAATGTAAAAATCTGCTAGTTTCAACCCAGAACTTCTAAACTTTTACCCACATTCTGGCATCCTTGCGTGCCACATCTGTATCTTCGACTTCTTCCATCTCTGTGATCAGACTGTTGATGAACTGTTGAGGTGCCTCTAGTGCTCCTTGCAGAGAGAAGTGAACAGCAAGCGCTTGCAGGATTGCACCATTGTAACCCAAAGAACAAGAGTGTGTCAGCATGGCACCCAACCGGGCACACTGGACAGAGAGACAGACAAACTAAGGATCAACCAAAAGAAAAAAAAATATGCCATATCTTCAGAAATATTGCCTTCAATTACCCTTTTAACCTCAGTCGCATTGGAAAAAGCCAGTGCAAAGGGTGCAGCTCTCATTGCACCCCCATTTCCAAAAGAGCCCCTGCCGTTGAACTGGTCCCTTGCTGGCTGGAACACGTCACTGAGCCGTGGACAGGACAGCTTCTTCAACACCTGGATGACCCCAGAACCATATCCACGACCCGGGGAGGCACTGTACTCCTTGGCAAACCTAGAGGAAAATGCAATTGAGAAGATTATAAGATATATCTAGAACCGTTTGGATGGCTATATGAACAAGGCAAAAAAGACTATGCAAAATGGGATGGCAGACTGTGCAGTTGGTACTATTATGTTGTTATTGTTATGTTACCGGCGTGCCATATCCTGTTCATCAAAACCCGTTCTAGTGAGAAGAGACTGAACCACACAGCGCGCCATAGCCGTGTCATCGCTGTATTCAAGGACGCCTGTAATCGTAACAAAAACACAAATATTACAATACCCGAAATGTGGGTGAATAGCTGTTTATTGACTTATTTATGTACCATTTCCTTTGGTCTCGTCATCCAATCCGCTCAGGTGCGCCAACACGTTTTCCATGGGCACCTCCTCTGCGCCCTCGAACTCTCCGCCGATACAGTCCCCTAAGACCCCGGCCACCAGTGCACCTCTGAACCGGGACAAAGACGCCGAGCCGCCCGCTGCCATCACTCTAGCTGCGGTAACAGCCATTCATATGCCACAAAGGAGTCGACAGCATACACCGATAATTACTTTTCAAGCTAAACCAAAGTCGTAGTTCTGTTTCTTATTGCAGCAGAGCTTTGACACCGTTTCAGACCACAACCACAACACGGCAACTCTAGTTCCTCACGCCCACGAAAGAATACCGTAAGCCCACAATAAACTTGACATAATTATTTAATTTTAGTTATCGTGTCATTTTATTTGTCTAATAAGAGTAGATCTTTATATAAATATATATATATTACTAAATATATGGCCATCAGTAAATCTTGTGCGTAAAACATTTTTAAAAAATCTGCGTAGTGTTCTTCAAAGAGTTTCACAGTTGTGTTTTGCACAACTATTTTGGTTTTACGGTAAAACCACATCTATATAGATTGCCCTCTGCTGGCTTGGCGAAAAAAAAAAAAAAAAAAATACTAAAAACGTGTGCAGTCTAAAAACAGTGAAAGTGCAACGCGATGATTGAAAATTGTATAGGTTTTAATTCACCTCGTTTAATCTAACAACTACACTTCAACTTTACCAATAAAATGTACACGTTTGCCGCTGTTTTTATTTTCTGTGAATATATACAAGTTTTCAGCTGATAAGTCACATACTTTGCAGCCTCAGTGAGTCGCCTGCGCACACAGCCAAGAGCCCGCTTTCCTTTGCGGTGGGTGGATTGTTTAGCGTCTGCGGCATAATTAAAACATGGCGGAGTCGGAGGACGAATTGAGGCTTAAGCGAATAAAGGTACAGGTAAAGCACACTATACTTTAGTATATGACCAATTACCAGGTGTTATATAAAATGCATGTTGAGTTATTTATTGTGCAACCAACCAATACTTGTGGGTGTCAAATCGGATGTCCAGATGTGGAAGTGTATGCTAGCTAAAGCTAACTAGCATTGATAGGCTAAAGCTAACAACTAAACAGAGTTCATGCATCTTGCTACCACAATCAAGGTCTAGTAGAGAATAAGGGATCAATTACAAACACACAACATGAAACAAATACAGAGAATACATCATCAATTGCATTAGGATTTTAGTTTATTAAACAAACTGTGTTGTGGACAAAAGAGTGTAATGAAGGTGTTAGCCTAATTGTTTCCATGCTCATATGGGCCTTTTTTTGTGACCGAGTACACGTTACAACTTTAACCGAATATTAGATTATATAGTGCTTTGGTCAGCACCATTGTCAGCACTAAGAAGTCTCTTCATTGGATGGGAATTTAGTAAGATAACATGGAGGATGCATGCGCCCACAATGTAGCGTTGCCCTTTTTTTTTTCCAAATTTGTATTTCCTAATTGTGACATAGTGACTCAGTCATTTTGACCCTGTGCACGTTTCTTTTTCCAGTGTGTATCTCTTATAGTGCTAAGTAATGGAGTAGTTCAATAAAATGGTTAACTTTGATAACATCGGTGAACTATATGCACCAATAATTTAATTGCACTCTGTATTTTCATATGCAGGCGCAAGATGAGCGCATGTCCAGAATGTTTGATGAAGTCATGGGGCTTGGAGACTTTGCGGACTCCTCCAGAGGTTCACTTTTGGACGAAGAGCTCTTCGTTGGAGCTGGCTCTTCGTCCAAAAGTGGTCAAGATGAGTCAAAAGTTGAGGAAAAAGACCAACAACTTGGTGAACAGGACAGCTGCAGCAGAAGAGAAGAAAAGATGGATGAGGATGTGGATGAGGTGTTTCCCAGCATAGCATCCTTTTCGACCGAACCTTCTTTTACTGCAGGAGCTAATGCAGAAAGTGGAGGAGCAGCCCTTGACAATGCGATGGATGCACCTCCACCAACTGGTGTCGAGGACGATGATGATGACTGGGACTTTACCTTTCCAGTCAAAAGCAATCAGTCAAAAGGGGGCAAATCTGAAACCCAAAGTGAAACCTTTCCAGGGGATTCAAGAGAGGCAGAGGACAATGGGAGCAGTAGTTCTGCATCTACATCTGCCTCTTCGGTGGCACGTGAAGATGAGAACGGTCAAGGTGGGGCTAACTATATTTGGATTTGTTGTTGTGCTTAGATTAAAATCTACTAGTAGACAATATACTATAATAATTATGTATCAATGAATATATATTTATATAAAATAAAATATTTCTGAAAATGCATGTGAAATATTGTAATTGTTTTCAGATGTTGCAGAACGAAGTTCAGAGACCGATGACAGCCAGCAGGAAC
>KN476482.1:74228-96092 GCA_000787095.1 Periophthalmodon schlosseri
ATATATATATATATATATTTTTTTTTTGTGTGTGTCAAGTTGCATTACTTTACATTTACATATTTTTACTATTTAGTTTACCACAAATGCACAAAAAACAATGTATTTATTTTGTCTTGTTGTAGCCACAGGGTGTTCCCCCAGAAAACATTAATCCGCCTCTGTCTCCTAATGTAAACATAAAAGAAGAGCCCATAGATGAGGAGTATGATGCTGCATTGTTGCCCCAGAGCTCCATAAAAGATGTCAAAGAAGAACTAGAACAGGAGGTGAGTATTGGGTATAATATAAGATATTTATGGCCATATTTTTTTTCTTACTATACATGTTTTTATTTAAGGAGGAGCTCAGGATCAGTTCAGTGTTTTCTGTAGGTGGAAGCAACGCTTTTGCACATCCATCTGGTGAGTTATTAAACACATTTTAAGGGGTTAGACTATATTATCTATACTATACTATATACTGCTACTACTACTATATTGTACTTTTAAATCATGATTAATTTTTGCTGTGTTACATTTTTAGTGGCAGCACCAGTGGCAGTACCAGTTCCAGCACCCCCAACCACAATTTTTCTTCCTGGGAGAGGTACAGTGCCCCAGGCCATGGCTCCTGCCCCTGTCAGGGCACCTGCCCCAGTTCTGAATACTGTACCTGCTGCCCCAACAATGCCCCCCCGTCTTCCTCCACCACCCACTGTAGCTGGTGGTGTGCGCTGTAGTGGTTGTTCGAAGGTACTATTGTAATATAGTAAATATAATATTGTCTCTAAGCAGTGCATTTTGTTGCATTTAATATGGTGAACTTTTATGTGTTCAGATTCTAATGAAAGGTCAAACAGCATTCCAAAGAAAAGGGTCAACACAGCTCTTCTGCTCCACAATCTGTCTGACTGGACACTTGCCTTTAGTCACCAAAAGCCGAACCTGTTTTCAATGCTACAAGTGAGTTCAAAATGATGTCATTAAAATTTACTGACTTGATGGACTTTGATTTAACTTATTGGTGTGTGGTATACTGATATACAGTTCTGTTGTTTTTAATATGTTTCTTTTGCGATTTTCAGGGACATTGCGAATCCAAGGGAGATGGTCACAATTTCAGCAGAAAACAACACATTAATGAACTTTTGTGGGCAGTTTTGTTTGTCTGTGTACAGAAGTAAAAAGAAAAAGACTGAAACAGACAAGTTTCTTGATAAGAAGCAAACCAAGTTACCTGAGAAACCTCTATGCAGCGTGTGCAAACTACCTAACAAAGTAACCTAAAACTTGATTTCACTGTTGTTTCATTTTTGATCTTGTTTGACTGACATTCTCTTTTCCAGATTGAGCATGAGGTTAATCATCAAGGCTCTCTATACAAGCTATGCAGTGATGCTTGCTTTGTGTCCTGGCGAAAGATGAAGCAGTTAGCTCTGAACTGCTGTGAAGGCTGTGGACTCTACTGCAACAGTAACTCTGGTTCCTGTCAAACACTAATGGTTGATAAGTCTGAACTGAATTTCTGTGGCCCAACTTGTATCAGCACCTACAAACAAGTATGGATTTTTGTCTTAGTTGTCAGAAAATAGCAAAAAAAAAAAAAAACCCAAAAAACTTGATTTTGATAGATTTCTTCTTTACACAGACCTGCAGAAAAACTGCTGAATGTGCCTGCTGCCATAAGGTGGCTGTAGTATCCTCAACTGTTATGGAAGTGGACCAAAAGGGAAAAGTTCAACTTTATTGTTCAACATTATGTGTTGAAAAAAGTCGACCACCAAAACACATACTTAGTGGTAAATCAAGTTAGTAGTTACTCTTTCATGAATCTATTGTGAAAAAATAATTTTTAATTGCATGTTTTATTTTTGGTTTTAGATACTGCTTTTCCTTGCAGTCATTGTAAGGTATCGGCTGTTCCACAGTATCATCTTGCCATGGTGGATGGAACTATACGAAACTTTTGCTCACTTGACTGTGTTACTACCTACAGGGTAAGACCAGTTTAAAGCTGCTACAGTATTTAGTGATTTGTTTTTATTGTTATAAATATTCTTAATTACTCTTGTATTACAGAAATCTAAGCATACAAACCTTCCAAATGGAACCTCAGCCCCCAAAGAATTGCCTATAAAAGATGGCCCAAACCCTACGTCTTCAAGGGAAAGCATTTCAACTTCTAAAGACGCATCATCTCTCAATATGAACCATCCCCATCAGCTGCCTGTTGTACCTCCAGCTCCTCACAAGTCAGAAATTCCCCCTGTCACAGGACCAGATCAAAATTTGACTAAATCAGACCTACATAAAGTCCAACTGTCTTGCGAAAACTGTAAAAATCTGTTCACATCCAAACCACATCTACTGAGTCACCAGGTAGGTCCACTTGCAATTTATGTGCATTGCAGGTTAATGTACATTTTTTTTTTTTTTTTTTTTACTGTATTTTCATGATTATTACATAAGTAGCTATGCTATTTTCTTCAGGGTGCTATTTCAATATTCTGCTGCAATGCATGCAGTTTTGAGTATAAAACACAGAAGAATATTGTGGCATTTTGCCGATATTGCAAGAAGGAGAAAGTGCTCTATGAAAAGATAAGCCACAATGAAGAAGACGTGTCTTTCTGCAGCGGAAGTAAGAAAATCACAAGTGAACACAGACTTTGCTTTAACTGTGTGGAATCCAACCTTATACGGGTGCTTGTGCCATCTAGTGGTAGTACCATCAAATTGTTTAAACATTTACTGTGAAATAATTCTTGTTCCATGTTATATCGGTGTTACTCACACAAAACTTATTGCTTTCTTGTTTTTTAGATTGCAAACAACTTTTCCAGCAATCCTTTTTGGATAATCCATGTAGCTACTGCTCTAGGTTCTCCAGTAAAAATGTGCAGAGTCATTACTGTGGCCAGATGAAAGGATTTTGTAAACCCTACTGCATGTCCAAGTATACTGTGCGTTACTATGGGGTGAGGCTGGACACAGTGGAGCATGGCACATTGTTGATAGTATGAATTGATGCTTAACCTGTCCTTTGTAAACAGATGGCTCGCTGTGACAATTGCAGGAAGCAGGGCTATATGACTGAAAACCTGCAGTGTATGGGCTCAGTGAGGAACTTCTGCAACTTGCCCTGCCTTCTTCAGTACTGCCACATACATTTTGATAAAGGAACACACTCCTTAAGCAATGGGACGGGCCCAGTGCCTCCTAGACTCAATGGTAATTATGAATACGCCACTCACACACACATTGGGTTTCTGTGCTCTGTGGACACAATATGTTGACTGATCCTAACCGTAACCATAATTACTAATTGCACAACCTTAACCTAAATCAGACCGAGGACTGATTCTGCAAACGTTCCCAACGCCTCCAATGCAAAAACAAAATTAGATTAAGATTGGATTTATTCATTTTTAATTATTAATTTATTATAATTATTATTTACCAGTTAGAATTACAGAAATTTGGGCTGTATTTTGATCATTAAAATGAATTGCAAGAATTGATTCTCAGAGGACTGCATCTGGAGTAGTTTCCACGTTGCGTACGTGTGGCTTAGAAGAAGGGAAAGGCCGCTCTTGTATTTTGACTCATGGTTGGTTTGTGTGTTGTCCACAGTCCTCAGACACACACACCATACTTACAGGCTGCATGAGTAATGTCAATTTGAAAATGTTAATCACTTTTGCTTGTATAGGAGCTCCTGCTCTGTCTGATGAAAATATCAAGAACTTTGACCACGTACGTATCTATTGTGTGTAGTTTTTTCAAATTGTGCAAAACAGTTAATATTTGGTTATCATTCTCTATAAAGGCCAGTACCCAGACTGTTGGCCCACATGTGCCTATGCCTCGTCGAAGGCCAATGAAAAATAAGACCGTTCTCTGTCGGCCAATCACAATGGACCAAGAGATTTCATGCCAACTGCTGTGTCCCTCTGATTCTACAGGTAATTATAACAAAGTAAATCTGGAAGTCAAAATAAAGTCCATTCAGCAGTGTTTTTAAATGTCAAACATATAATTATCCCAAGATCGTGCATGTTATGTTAAATATTGTCTATTGATTTGATATGTACTTGTTAATCCACTTTCCCCTGCACTTAAACTGTAGACAGTAATTCGTTAAAAAAGTAACTTGTAAGGCTTTCTTAGTTTACATTGGTCTGCTCATCACTCAGTTTGACTCACAAGCAGCGTTTTACCAATTGTACCAGCTCCACTCAATAGCCAGCTGCCCTCGAAGTCCACGGCAGAAGTGTCTACCTCTACACCAGTGTCGCCAAGTCTTCTGGAAGACACTCAAACATGCACGGGCCTGCCTACACGCCTTTCTGGACGCCATTTTCTAGGCACAAGAGATGCTACTACCCCCTGCAAGGTCTGCTCAGCTCAGCCTGCCACGTGTAAGAGAAAGAGAACTGAAGAAGAACCAGAAGAGAGCAAGAGACAGAAGCTTGAAGAAAATGTCCTCAAGGAGAACTTGGAGAATGAAAACAAGGAGGAAAAAGACTGTGATGTGAAAGTACTAAAGGGACAAACCACATATTATTGTAAGACATGTTCGGGAGAGCCCAGCCTCTGCCCAGTGCCATGTTTTGAACTCTACCACACAAGACTAATCTACAGAGCAGTCCATGAACTGGAAACGCATGAGGAGCCTTCAGACTAACAGTTGATATTATAGATATGTTCTCCAAACATTTGAATGATAACCTCAGTTTTGAGCTCAGACAGGTTCATCATCCATGTAGGTTTTATTTTTCTTCACATTCTGATCTTTGAATTTGCCTTAATTCCACCATGGACACAATTAACTAAAGTGTGCATTCAGGTGGTATAAACATGACCAATTGTAAAGTATTGAAACTTTGCTCCAAGGAAAAGTTTCAATTCTCAAAACAAGCCCGAGACCAGCCATACACCTTTGGGTATAAGATATCCTGTTTGTGGTTCATTGAATTTTGTGAAAATGTTCTCATTGACCTAAATTTTAAATGAAAGAAAGTGGTTGTAATGACTCATGTCTTTCTCTGAACAAACAAGCTGTGCAATTTTAACTGTCTTGAGCATTCACAACACTAATGGCATTCCCTCACTCCAAATGAAAATACCTGCAATTTAAAATAAACACACAGTGCTCATTTATTGTATCGTGTTGTGTTCTTTAAAATAAAATATGATGTTTCTATTTGTATGGGAATCTCCAATTAACTGTTGAATAAAATCTGACATTTCTGTAATGTTTGACATTGTCCTTGCACTGAACAATATAAGAAGGACCAAAAAGTAAAATGTTTAAAACGTTACCTTAAATTCCATTTTCATTTTGGTCAGACCACAATTTCTCCCAATGAATGCTTGGGGCAGAGTATAGCTGAGCCTGGTCCATTTTTTTCATGTATGTATGTTATTTGAAAATGAATTTGTGTGACGTGAAAAATATTTAACCTGTTTTTGTTTATTGCAGAAAATAAAATGAATATATTTGACATGGACTTGGTGTTTGAGCTAAAATACAATAATTTGATTATGTTTGTATATGAGAATTTATTTTAGGAAGTGTATTTTACAACATTTGAACAGATCTGCCTTGATAGCACTCAGTGACTAAGAATATGTCAGCATTTATCAGCTCAATAGTTATCATTACATTATATCAAGTGATGAAAATGATTTTAACCCCAACGTACTAAGTATTGTTGCAATATTATGTAATGTATTCCCTTATAATAAATGTTTTAGTTATAAGAGATCAAAAGGAAGTTGCATTGTAATATTCAAAGCTGGTCATCTGGAGCAGGCTTTAGTCCAAATCACTTCCTTTGAAACACTTTTGGACAAATGAGAGATTACAGTGACAAGGATGTCGCATTGCAATTAAAATACCAATTTCATATACTTAAAACTTGAACTACTTTGTGTGTATTCCAAATTCCCTCCGATGACATAAAATACTCATGACGCATACATGGCTCACAAAAACATTTAAACATTAACAATTATTTTCTAGATGTTCTGCCTCCACCCCCAACAGAAGAGGAGAAAGTGAAGTATGTGATGGTCCCAGTCCCTGTGCCAGTCTTCATCCCTGTACCTCTGAACATGTACTCTCAGCACACCCCTGTCCCAGTGCCAATGCCTCTACCAGTAAGTCTGCCCTCCAATCGACAAACTTACATAGGAGCACTAAAATAGTTTATTAAAAGTACAGTTACTATATAACTTTTCTTGTGGTCACCATGGGGATGTTATTGCTTTGTATGTTTATATAACGTTTATTTGATTACAGGTATTTTAATTGTGGAGTCACCTGCTTGTCTCCATAGTGATAGATATGCTTAATGCAATACTGTGGAAGATTTCTGACAATCCCTAAGGACACATGTTACATAGTGCATCTTTAAGTAAAAGGCACCTGTTCTTAATATAATGTTTTTTTGAGTGGAGAATATCTATAGTGCACTAAAACTAAAAATATTATTTAGTTATTTGGTTAATTTTATATTTGTAATATGTTCCATCCACAATGTTTTTTTCTCCTTCTTGTTCTTAGGTTCCAGTGCCCATGGTTGTCCCTCCACTAAAAAATGAAATGACAGATGCTGCTGTCCAGTTTGAGGAGGTGCCCACAAGAGACGAAACACCTTCTTCTGACACAGGTGCAAAATTATTTATATGAATCTGTGCACTGCGCTTTAGCTTTTGAATACAACATTTGTGTGCTTCAGATGAGAATGGAAATTGTGATAAACCAGAGCCACACTACAGTAGCACCAGTCCTGTTATTGACAATATGAATGAGCATGAAGAAACCACCACTACAAGCGACTCTGCTTTAACCAATTCAGAATTTGAAAATCCCTCATCACCTGTCATGGACTTAGAGTTGGATTTTCCATTTGGTGAGTATGCTTGTGCGCATACTTCCAAATTTGAATGACAAAGTAGTTAAAAATGTGCTTTTCTTTGTTAAGCATTGGATCAGAAAGATTTTGCTCGACGAGGAGTCAAGAGGAAAAGGGTAGGACTTTGACCATGACCTACAGTATATTTAGGAAATCATGGCTTTTATTTTATATAGTATTATACTTTCTGTCTACTTTTAGTCTCAAATACGAACTGCTTCAGGAAGTGGCAATGCAGTTGTGTCTCCACCTATAAAGTTAAACCATGTATATGGGATCAGTGCCTGGAAAAGCTGGGCCAGACAGCGCAACAAAAATCAACCAAATGGTCACACCTTTTTTAAAATATATTTTAAATATATATAAAGTCAGCTGGCCTTTAATGTTATGTTTTGTGGTTTACTCTTTTAGAAAGCCCTTTGCACATTGAAGAGGACATTTTTCTTTGTGACTCTAATCACCTGAGCTTGGCACTGTGTTGCTTCATCAGAGAAGTACGGAGGCCCAATGGGGACGTATATAGCCCAGACAGCATCTTCTGCCTGTGTCTGAGTATACAACAGGTGAACATCCCAAGACTACATGCAGTTCATAACAGCTACTTCCCACTTTTTCTCACTAACGTGTTTTTCATTTGTATTTTGCCAGTATTTATTTATGAAAGGCCGGATAGAAAACATCTTTAACGACCAGTTGTATAGTCAGTTTGTCTCTGAGATTACAGACATGCTCAAGCATTGGAAGCCCAGCGGTAAGAGTGCTCATGTTTAGTTAAAGGTGGGCAATATGACAACAAAATTTCATCGGGATCAGACCCTAGTATGATTTCTTTGTTTAATGCAATTGTATAACACACAACCTTTTTCCATGTACTGCTATGCATGGGTTGTAACTTTAGTTATATGCAACATTTTGATTAGCCTCTGTCATGCTTGTGAAAAGTTTGGTAATGCACCATAAAACTGCCATCTGTACATGACCATGAGAAAGAAAAGCGTATGTGTCTTTTTATATAGTGTATGTAAACTTCTGGTTTCAATATATATTTTTTGCCATATTGCCTGCTCTTTCTTTTGGTACTTAAAAAAAGGTAAACTTGAATTTACTTTCTACAGGTGCAATGATTCCTTCTCGTGTTGAAGAGTCCTTTCTCTGGGAGTGTAAGCAGCTTGGGGCTTATTCTCCATTAGTGCTACTGAACACACTGTTGTTCTTCTTCACCAAACACTTTGGTCTTGTTACCGTGGACGACCATGCAAGCCTTTCATTTACCGATGTCAGCCTATGCTCCAAACCTTGCAGCGGAGCGGGCAGAGTCTCCTACCTCCAATATACCAGAAGAAGAGGGCCCATCCTGGATAAAACTGGTGTGTACTATGATACTAAGATTGACATTAAGTATGGTATATTACACTTTACTTAACTTACTTTTTCGGTTCATTTAAAGAGGAGGGAAAACAAGAAAAAGAAGAAGAAACAATAGAGTTGCTTGAAAATATGGCAAATCCTCTTCATTGTCCCGTCAGATTGTACGAGTTCTACCTCTCAAGATGGTGAGTGTCATAATTACACTTAAATAAATGCACCAGTGAAGTAAATGTAATAGTTAAATTTTAGTGTTTAAACCTAAGCCTTTAAATGTACTATAGCTCCTTGTTGGTTCTACTTACTTTGCTGTTAAAAATGGATATACATGCCAGAATCATTTGCAGAAGAAAAATGCTGCAAAACCTGCTGGCTAGAAAATTAATTAAATCTCAACATTAAAAATACAGTGATCTGATTGAGATTTTAATTATTTTGTACCCTTCTGCTCCTGTGAAAAAGCCCGGAGATATTACATCAAAGTTGGGGTCTGTTTTACGTGCAGTTTGAGCCGACTGTCCACACAGACAGGTCAGACAAACAATTTTTACACAATATTTCATTTTTCTGTGACTTCAGTGAGTTTAATTCTCTCTCTCTTTGTTTGTGCAGCACTGTTTGGTACACATGTCAACCATTAGACAGAAACACACTACAGAGCATGCTCACACGTATACTGGCTGTCCGAGAGGTTCACCAGCAACTACATAAACAACAATAGATAACCGTCTTTTTAAAAGAGAAAAAATATTTTCTTTTTATTCTGTATTTTGGAGCAAAGTATTAAGTGCATTTTTGAATAGTACTATTTATGAAGTGTATCTTCATAAACTTCCCTTTTTACTACATGCTCATACCATAATTGCTGGTATAAATATTTGATTCCCATTGATTTGTCATCTCAAGAGATATAAATATATTATGTGGATATGGAACAGTATTATATATGAGAATTATAGATGTAAACTTAGCTTAAAAGAAAATCATGTGTAGAATTATTTTACGTGGTTAGACCCAACATTGGCTTGAGGTTTTGCTTTGTTTTCATCTTTTTGTTCTGAATCATGTGAATGCTGTTATACAGGAATGACATTCAAATTTTACAGAAAAGGTGTATTGTTTGTACCTCAACATGTTTTGGATGCTTCTGAAGAGTCGCACAATATTCGTCATGTACAAAACTTGCATTACTTCAGCTCCATCAGTCACCACTGTACTTGTTCATGTTTACATTTAGGAAGGCAATCTTAACATCCTTACAAAAATACATACATCCACTGGTTCCACTGAACTGGTTGTCTTATTGTCTTTACAGCATATGGTTAAACTTTACACACAAAATACAGCAATGTTGGTGAGGATAACTGCAGCATTGACTATGTGATATTCAAAGTACGTTCTGTGAATTATATATAAAGCCTTTTGTATGAATGGTGGAGTTTAACTTTAATAAACAAAAGAAACAGTCACATGTAGAGATGATAAATGAATGCAAAAACAAAACCAAGAAGCTCAGATTCATGATAGTTTATTCAAACAAGTGTGCAGCAAGTATCCAATGTAAAAATTATACAAAGAAATTGACCTTTGATGCATATACCATGACTGCGTTATATAATTTAACAGTTTAAGTCACGTCTTTGGAAATATAAAATTCAGCATTTTGAAGTTAGACACAGGACACTACAAGAGTTTAAAACATTGATACAGGAAGACCTAGTACAGAAGAAGAAAACATTTAAAAATACAAGCTGGAAGAAAGCATAGCAGCTCATCAAGGCTGGGCATCTCCTTACTATTAACTTCCACAGAATTAACATTTGCATAGTTAAGGAACATTCAAGCAGGCATTTAGGCCATATCTTCTTCTTCCTCTTCAAACTCGCCTTCCTCCTCCGCGGTGGCGTCCTGGTACTGCTGGTACTCGGACACCAGGTCGTTCATGTTGCTCTCCGCCTCTGTGAACTCCATTTCGTCCATGCCCTCTCCAGTATACCTGCCACATCAACCAACTTATTATTCATCCTTTATTTCACAGAGTAGCATGTCAGCACAGGTCTGGGATTACTACAACCGGCGGTAACAAAATCCCCTCTATTTACTCACCAGTGAAGGAAAGCTTTGCGCCGGAACATAGCGGTGAACTGCTCGGAGATGCGTTTGAACAGCTCCTGGATGGCAGTGCTGTTTCCTATGAAGGTGGCGGCCATTTTGAGGCCACGAGGGGGGATGTCGCACACAGCGGTTTTGACGTTGTTGGGGATCCACTCCACAAAGTAGCTGCTGTTCTTGTTCTGCACGTTCAGCATCTGCTCATCCACCTCCTTCATGGACATGCGGCCTCGGAAAATGGCAGCCACTGTGAGGTACCGGCCATGGCGGGGGTCACAGGCCGCCATCATATTCTTGGCATCGAACATCTGCTGTGTGAGCTCAGGGACAGTCAAGGCCCTGCAGGAAAATAATCAACCAATTTTAATTAAACATTGAGATGCGCAAATGTATATATAGAGGTGGGCAGTAATAGTTTGTGTATGAAGTGCAAAATTATAATACGTTTTTAAAAGCAGCCATTACCGCTGAATAAGCAAACTGGAGGGTAACCTTTCAAACTAGGATATAACTTTAGTGGTTAATTTTACAGTTTATAATTTATCCTCAATCAACCAGATGAATTGCAAAAATACGAGATTATTGTTCAAAATAAAAAGACTTTAGGTCAGCATCACCATTTGCCAGTTAAAAATTTTCACCTGTACTGCTGACTGCCTCGGCTGGTCAAGGGGGCAAAGCCTGGCATGAAGAAGTGCAAACGAGGAAATGGCACCATGTTCACAGCCAGTTTCCTCAGATCGGCATTGAGCTGACCAGGGAAGCGGAGGCAGGTGGTCACACCGCTCATGGTGGCAGAGACTAGATGGTTCAGGTCACCATATGTTGGTGTAGTGAGCTTCAGGGTGCGAAAGCAGATGTCATACAGGGCCTCATTATCAATGCAGTAGGTTTCATCAGTGTTCTCAACCAGCTGGTGGACGGAAAGTGTGGCATTGTAAGGCTCCACCACAGTGTCAGACACCTGTCGTTTGGAAAGAGGAGAAAGTTACACATCGATAGCACAGTCTTGTTCCATTTAATTAAGATGTGAGTACCTTAGGTGAGGGCACTACGCTGAAAGTGTTCATGATACGGTCTGGATACTCCTCTCGGATTTTGCTGATTAGTAGGGTACCCATGCCAGAGCCTGTGCCTCCTCCCAGAGAGTGTGTGAGCTGAAAGCCCTGTAGGCAGTCACAGCTCTCTGCCTCTTTCCTCACCACATCCAGCACAGAGTCTACCAGCTCAGCTCCTTCTGTGTAGTGGCCTTTAGCCCAGTTGTTACCTGCTCCACTCTGGCCTGTATATATAACAATGAACCAATAAGAAACTGGACATTTACTTCAAATTGTGAATTAAATCAATGGATATTCATATCCTTACCAAAAACAAAATTGTCTGGTCTGAAAATCTGACCAAATGGACCAGATCTTACAGAGTCCATTGTTCCTGGCTCCAAATCAACAAGAACTGCACGGGGGACATACTTTCCACCTGGGGTAAAAATAAGTAAAAAAAAAAAAACATTTCATGACCACAATCCCAGTTCACCATGTAACATTAATGTTTATAATTCTGTTTGCTGAGTGAAAGGAGGAAAGTATGGCGTCATTTTCCTAAAATGTCATTCATGAGAATCACAAAAGGTTGGCTGTGGATTTGTTGATTCCTTGTATCATAGTAACAATGTTATTATATAAACATAGCGACAGTATCTAGGAAGAAACCATTGTGCAGTATCCGGAATAATCCTCTTCAACAATCCATAAATGAATGACTGTTAATCGTCAGTATTACGTGGGATAAAATGCTTGGCTCTCACCTGTTGCTTCGTTGTAGTAAACGTTGATTCGCTCCAATTGCAGGTCGCTGTCACCGTGGTATGTCCCGGACGGGTCGATGCCATGTTCATCACTTATCACCTCCCAAAACTGTAAACGACCAAATTATCAAAAGCGTCAACTGAGAATTATTTTGGTTTTGCAGACACAGCACTTGTGTGTAAAGACACCCGCGCTGTTCTTATCTTGGCGGCTTCTGCTCTAAGCTAGTTTAGCTTAGCAGCCCGCCCAAACCAAAATTACAGATAATGTTACACAGTTCAGCTAGGATGTAAAATTTTAAACAAAGGTTATATTCTGACCTTGGCTCCAATCTGGTTACCGCACTGGCCCGCCTGCAAATGTACAATTTCTCTCATAATGACGAGTTAAAAACTTTCCCACAAGAAACAGCTTGCAGATGACAGCCGCACTTCAGAGATCCAGTAACGTACTAACCTGAGAAGGTAAGAGCTGTTCCAAGTGCACATAGTGAATTGATTTTATTGGGGCGGGGAAACGTCACTCAAAACAGCTCTGAAATGCTATTGGTACAAACCTGTGCCCCTCACCTGTGATTTGACAAACATGAGTTGTGAACGCCTACTTGGGTTTCCTTGGTAACAAAAACAAAAAAAAAAAGTTGAAAAGTTTCTCTGGGCACGAACGCTTTGTGTGCACTGTATTTTTGGAAAACAAAGAGGAACCTGACCCTAGTGTAGGATGAACATATTTGATCCTGAGGAAAATATTAACATAATTGCAAGTATTGTAATGTGCAATTTAGCATTGTCCACAAAATAAAAAAATACAGCATTTTGGTCAAGTAAATGATAAATATACATTCATATTATGGTATAAAGCATATCCAGCAGAGCCATTTTCTGCAAAACCACTCTCCTATACATCCTTGTTCGTGAGACACACGAAAACCTGAATCAATTATAGAAATAAAGTAATAAACATATCTATGGAAATAGATATGGTGACGTCATAACCCTGCGACTGTTTATGTGCGACAGATCCATCATGGCGCTCTTTCCAGCTTTTGCTGAAGAAGTGTCTATAAAAGCTGAAGATTCACCCAAAGGTAATAATATTGTCCATTTCCAATGTATACAGTCTTAAACGATGTGTGTGTTAATATGTGTGTTCTGTAAGCGAACTATCTCATAAAAAGATAACATATTTGTAAATTGCTGCAAAGGGTCCAGTTTGGAATTGCCTGATGATCAAAGATAAATGACATTTTTACGCCTACTCTTCATTTTTACAGAGTTCGATTGGTTGAAAAATAAAAGTTTTCAGACACAAGATGCACTCTCTCTTCACTGTCGGTTTTTGGAGAAGACTGTGGGGACGCAAGATGCCACGGGGTCGAGGTTACTCTCTTTGGCTATATACATATGTCTTGTTTTTTCATATATCAATTTACATATTAATGTAACCTTAACTGTCAATAATATATTAGGGATGCAAGCTCTGTTGAGGAACTGGATGAGGATGAGAGCAAAGTACCTCACAAAAAGAAGCGAAAGAAAAGTGAAAAGAAAAAAAAGAAAAGGAAGAAACACAAGAAGCAGCGTGGTTATTCTGACAGCAGTGGAACTGACTCTGAAACTATCTTCCCAAGTGACCTAAAAAAGGAGCAAGATACTGACGGGTTTGTATTGACAGAAAATCTAACACTACTGAATGCATATTGCTTATTTGTAAACACTGATTTTCACAGACCTGAAACTGATGTATTTGCAAGTAAATTCTTATGGCTAGATGACCTCACATCTGCTCAGAAAGAGGCATTTTGTGTTGATAAGAAGCCAGACCCAGCCAACTGGACTTATAAGTCACTTTACAGAGGGGATGTAGCCAGGTAGACACTTATTCAGACCAATTTAGATACTGCAATATGAGATTATTCAAAACAGTAATGTTGTTGTGTTGGATACAGGTACAGAAGAAAAGGGGACTCCATATTGGGCATAAACCCTCACAGACAAGGAGTTGTATGGGATGACTTTGAATCAAATAAGAAACAAAAAGCCAAAGACAAGAAGAAGCACGGATGTGGAGACGAAAGATATTATTCTACAGCAAATCGGCAGTTACTTATATCCGAATCTCCAGTCTTGTTACTACCTATGCCTGAAAACTGCATCAGTAGGGGAGCACCTTTCCTTGCTTTGTGTGATAATAAAGGAAACACTATACACAATCTGAGGAGTAAGCAACATTTTATATTAAGTAATGTTTCATTGTCCACTTAATTAACAGTATGTGTTTATATCTAGGTGATAGATCACAGAGTACATCATTAAATCCTCTTGGCGTGTATGACCCATCAACAGCTCTCTGGATGCAGGGTAAAGGAAAAGCAGATGAAGCTGACCAAAAACAAGATACACAAGCAACAGACAGTTCTTCTTTTTTCACAAAGAAAACTGAAGACTTTAACAAACGACTTAGAGAGCAACCAGAGGATACAGAGTTGTGGATAGAGTTTATACATTACCAGGTAATTCTGCTATGAAAAATAACCCAATTGTACCAAGTACTTTATTTTTTATGATGTTTTTACTTGATGTACTAATTTTGTTGACCAGGATGAACTTGGTACAATAGTATTCAGTGGTGAACAGGAGACTCAGAGTAGTGATCACACTGAGCGACCTAAATCATCCTATCGTGCGGTGCTTGAGAAAAAGCTGAGCATTGCGGATCGTGCTGTTGCCTCAAACCCCAGTTGTATTTCTTTACAACTTGAGAGACTAAAGATCTGTCAAGAACTCTGGGAGTCCTCAGTTTTGGCTAAAGAATGGAAGAAGTTGGTTAGACAATTAATTATGTTAACTTTGTACAATCCAAAATCCAAACAAAATTTGTTAAGCCAACTTTTCTCTTATCTCTTCTTCAGGTCTTTCTCCACCCAAACAGTGCACCTTTGTGGAAAGAGTATTTACTGTTCATGCAAAGCTATTTTAGTAACTTTTCTGTGTCAAAAGTCAACTCTGCTTATGGAAAATGTCTAAGCACTCTCTGTGCTGTTCGAGATGGAAGCATGGTCTCTCATCCAGCTCTTCCTGGAGTGGAGGAGGATATGCTGGGTAACCTTTAATTTATAATTAATATAATATAATCTAAATACTGATTTATATTTTTTAATTTTCCTTTTAGATATCTTCATTCAGCAGTGCCATTTCCTGCGCCAGGCTGGTCACTCAGAAAAGGCAACATCTCTGTTTCAGGCCATGATAGAGTTTACTTTTTTAAAACCTGAGAGTCTACAAAAACTATCTACCAAGCAGCAGGTGTGTAGCATTTTGTAGATTTTCTCCAGTTTCAATTGAACATAGACAAAACATAAACATATTTACTTTTTAGGTGGAATTTTTTGAGACCTTCTGGGACAGTGGTGAGGCAAGGGTTGGTGAGCCTGGATCAAAAGGGTGGAAAACATGGATGCTTCAACAGGAGCGAGGTGGTTGGCTACAGCCAAGTGCAGGTATAACAAACACAGCATTGGCAACCTACAGAAATTTACCATTATATTGGTCTTGAAATGGTATATGATCTGTGTTGTGTTTTATAGAAGAAGAGGATGAAGAGGAAGAAGAGGAGGAGGTAAAGGATCGGAACCAGCCCAGATGGAAGGTCTGGCTAGATGTGGAGTCATCTCGTGAAGCAGTGCACTGGCTACCTTGGAGACCTGACAAATCCAAGGGCCAATCAGAGGATGACTGTGAAGACCCTGACAGACAGGTACTGGCTCCTGACACAGCATTTATTTCTAGTGCTACAATAGAGTAGATGTATCCAATGATACTATTTTAATTGTCTTCTCTTATTCTTTCATTTCAAGGTTCTGTTTGATGACATTGGCCAGTCTATGATTTGTTTGTCATCGCCAGACTTACAGCTTCGTCTTCTTCTCCACTTTTTGTCATTTCTGGGACTGCCAGTGAATATTACCACATCAAGCCAATCTGGAATGCTGCTAGAAAACCTTTCACTACTGACTCAAAGTAAAAAATATACTTGACAGTCAAAGTGCAAACAAAAATGGAACATTATTGACAAAATTAAATTTCATTTTCTTAGATGATAATTCTGCCCGACCTCTGACATTTCCTGAGCTTCTTCACACTGGGATGAACTCTGTTGGCCAAATGACTACTCTCCAGGGAACACCAAAGTGCATAGGGCTGGGAAAGCAGGGTGGAAAGTTTTTAAATAATGTTATTGCCATGATTCAGCCTTTACTTCCTACCGACCATCGAGCCATCCTGTCACTTAGCCAAATTCAGAATGAGAAACTGAAGGTATAACCTCTTTTGTCTCTTTAGTTTTTCATTCTTAACAGTGATTTTTCGTTTCAAAGTACTAAACCTATTTTTTCAACTTTGCACAAAACAGGTTTTTCAGAGTGCATGCAGTAGCAACAAAAAACATATCCACTCACAGGGCAAGAAAAGCAAACGGATTGCAAAGCACTTACTGAAAGAACCAGAGAACCGTTCTTCTTTAGAGATGTGGCGTGAGTATGCTCACCTGGAGTGGCTTTTAGGAAATCTTGATGAAGCTCGGAAGGTTTTTGTCACAGCAGCAGCCCTTGGAGGGTCCAATGGCCTTACGTCTCCAAGTCTGTGTAATCTGACATTATTGTGGGCACAGTTAGAGATCGAAAATGCATTAGATATTGGTGGAAGACAGAAAGATGTAACTGCCTCGCCAGCTGTGTGTATTCTAACACGACTTGCTGAAGGAACCTCAGTGTCCTCTTCCGAACAGCTCTCTCCTGTTTCCATATTAAAAGCTCGGAAGTCATATGACCAAGCTCTGAACTGCACTTTATCTACGTTGGATCAGGTCTCCCTTAAACAAGACAACAAAGGTTAGCCTTACAGATGTCTATCACTTTTGTAAGAAAATTCAATAGGTTCTGTGGATTAATCAAACATTTATGCCTTTCCAGGACAATCATGCAGGGGCCAGGTTGGCTGCTATGCTCTCTTCCAATACCTCACAGTAGGGATCAAACCGGCCTCTGATGTGTATACACTAGCAAGAAACCGAATGGAGGAGCTGCAGCAAAGGCTAACAGGAGACCTTAAAAATAGTGAAGCTGGTTGCAAGGATTTTATTTCTTTTTTATCTTCTGAGTGTGAGTCTTTAGCCATTCAGCAAGCAGCATTGCTTGGGTATCACAACAAAGTGAGCGTGTTTCCTCTAGCTCAACTACGACAGATGCTGACAGCTGCCTTGTCTACCTGGCCTTGCTGTGTTACCCTTTGGAGCATCTACATTCAGGTATTTATAAGAAGGTACTGGATTTTTGTTTTTGCTTTGGAGAGGTTCAACTTCGTGCTTTCTTTACCATGTTTAGGTGGAGAACCGTTATCATAGCGCTGGCCGAGCTCGTCGCTTTTTTCATTCTGTAATGCGGAATACCACTAATGTGGTGCCAACCATCTTTGCCATTGTTGCCGAGCAACAAAGAAAGCAGACGGTGGATGCTGCTCAGAGGTATACATAAAATTATGATTAGGTATATTACTGTTACTTAAATCTATTTTTCAAATTCGTCTAGATCGTGTTGCCATGGCATTGTCTTGCCTACCTTGCCAGAGAACGGCCTGGGTCATAGGATTCGTGGATTATTTGAAAATGCAACTAAAACAAAGATGGGAGCTCATTGTTCTCTACTTTGGAGAATGTATATGTATTTCTTGGTGAGAAGTAAAAAATACACTTTTTATGTCAATATTATGATATATAATATCGATGCAGTATTAATTGGTATACGCAGCTAAAGTATTGCCAATGTAGATTCTTTATTTGCTACCCTTACACATTCTGATATACAAGTAAAGAAGCACAGATATTAAACCATTTATCATTATTTAGATATCAGATGGGAAGGTGGATCAAGCCAAAGGGATTTTCTATAAAGCTCTGCAGAATGTTCCCTGGACAAAGGTAATATTGTGGCAGTGCATTATTTTATTTACACAAGCAACATGATTTACTGTAGGCATAAATGCTAACCATGTGTTGTTTTGGGACCAGGGCCTTTATATGGATGCTGTTCGGCTATTTCCGGAGCATTTGCAAGAATTTGTGGACTTGATGACAGAAAAAGAACTTCGACTCAGACTACCACTAGAAGAGCTTGATATACTTCTTGAGGACTAAATAATATTATCCTCTTTTCTTTTAACTTAACATTAATGAGCTATTGTTTAAAGTGTAGGATTTTTTTTTTTTTTTTTAGAAAGAAATAAGTGTTCTTACTTTATGATTACATAAATTAAAATTTTGTAACTGTCAAGGTTTATTTTTGACACTTTAATGCTGTACTTCATAAAGAACTATTAAGAAAATAAAATAGTCCAACCTTTTATAAATTATAAGTGACCACATTTTAATTCTGTCAAAAGTTTTGCCCATGCCCATAGTTGTAATAAAACTGTACAATGGTGCACAATGTAGCTTTTTTGGTAGTGTCTACTACCTGCTCGTCTCCCTGGTCATGAGATATTACTACTGTGACTAGAATGTTCTACTGTATTGCAGTAAACTTGTATATCTCCATGGGCATAAGCAGTGGTGCCACCCAGCCAAGTTTTTACTCAGATCTGTGGAGAGGCGAGTCACAGTAAGAATGCATGTTTTTCAGGATACTTTTGAGCAATAACAACACCATGAATAAATGCAATAACATCCCCGTGGTGGTGGGACCACCACCAGGAAAGATACACAGTGCACCTTTAACAACTGTGGAAAAGGTAGGAAAATGAATGGGAATTTTATTTCCGGAAACAGAGCAGGCTTCGAAGTGGGCGGGACAGTTGAACGAAGGGGCTGAACCACGGCCTCTGTCATAAACTATACAAAAAATAAGGTTCAGGGGCTTGCTTAATTTTTTTCTTTTTATATTGAGGCTGTGCTTTCCGGCAAATCAAAGCAAATTTTAATTTGATTATTTTTCTTGTTTTTTTATTTATTTTTTTTTATTTTTTTATTTTTTATTTTCTGCATTTGTTGTAGTAAAAGTAGTTCCTTTCCCTCCTTTTCCTCTCAGCGTCGCCCTGTGGTTTGACGCATTGCAGATCTGACCTGACCAATTAGATGGCTCAGATCAGTCTGCGGAAGAGTGGAGTTTTGCCTTGACCAATCTCAAACTGCGTTTCAAACCCAAGTCGCCGCTCCCCCAATGCTCTAAATTGTGACATTTTTGACAGTATCCATCCGCGCCTATAATAACGTGGTATGAAAAAATAGTTCACTACTTACACACGCCTCACCAGCCAGCGGGCGCGCTTTTGCTACGCTTAACCAAGGTCACATTTACACCCACATCGTATAAAGTAGCACATTTAACGGTAGGCTATATTGCACAACTCTGACAGGGTGGGAAGTTAATTTTGAAGCCTAACCAGTGTTGCATTTTGAGAATTTAATTTATATTTGAATTAATATTGTGCCTACAATAATTGCGTATGTTTTTACATTACTTATAATTCATCTTAAATATGTATCAAAGTAAATGTATTGAAATAAAGGCAACACTTTTGCGCGCAATGTAAATTGTTTTCATAGTGCGGAGGGATATAGTGAGGCGGTGGTTCGTCCTGTTTCTTTCCCGCCTCCAACGCCGAGCCTCGTTCATAGGCAGCCGTCCATATCTCCTGTCTGTGTAGCGTTAGACCAACCCTCCACTCTCGATCAGACATGGTGAGTATGCATTTAAAAGCTACTACTATGGGCTACTCATGAATGATGATACGATTTTGTTTTTTGCGTGCTGTTATGGTTAAAGGGATCGCTCTTGAATTAATTAACGCTGGCGGAGCAGAGTAGCGGCGCAATGAGCACCATTGAAGATGTTAGTGGACCTGCGTTAAATTAACCCTCTTCACTGTGATATTTAACTGGTGGTTGGCCAGAGTTGGTGGATGCCATAAAAGCTTCATAAGCAATCCTGCATTTCCACTGAACGTAATACATTGTGGCTATATTGGTGCAATATTGTTTAACTGTGCGTGTTGGCGTCAGTGCTAGATTTAATTTTACATTACGCTATGTATGGGACCAGTCATTCTCTCCATATATGTACTTTTTTAAAGTATAAGGGGACTTTTACTCTCCGACTAGACAAATCATAAGATAAGTTGTCGCTTTACTCAGACATCTGAGGTGATGCTGCTATTGCCATTGTCATTTTAGGTGGTAAGAGCATTGACTTGTTTTGTTTAAAGTTCTGGTTTGAAAAATATGCCCTTCCAAACCCCAAATCAAACGTAGATAGAGTGGCATGGAGCACTATATTGATCATGAAACAAGCAAGACTTGTTTATACAGTTGTATTATCTGCTTCATATGGCTTCTTTCTTTTTCAATGTATATATACATTGATTGTATATGCTAGAAGGTGTGGCTTCAAGGTTGAGAAGAATCCAGGGATCTTCCATCAACGTGGCTTGTCAAGGCTCTTAAAGAAGTCCTGAGCTGAACTTAGCACAGTCCTCCGTGTATATGCTTCTTGTTTTATTGATTAGTTTGGTGTGACAGTACCTGTTAAATATTTATCATATGTTAGACGAGTTTGTGAAGAAAAGTTTAAATTTACTAGTGTAAATCCAGATTGAAATTCTGTGTAACCCTCAAACCTGAACAGAACCTGCAATCAATTTGGAAATTACTAGTTCATTAGACTTCTATTATTTGGAGCAAAATGTAAACTTCTCTCACCTCAGATTAACAGTGCTTAGTGCTTTGCTCGTTGATTCTGCAGAATCTGCCTGTCAGTCATGCCCATCATAACTATTGGCTGGCTAGGCTTTAAATGGCAGGAAGAAGCACAAGTTCTAAACTGTATTGGTTCATGCCAATGTGTCATGCAGGGCAGTTAGCAGAGATATTAGGTTGAGGAAGTTCCCCATTGAATGAACAGAGTGGTTTCCCACCACACCCCCAACACTATGATGTGTTGCAGACTGTATCTATGGGTCTGAACAGTAAGTTTGTTGCTCATTAGTTACTACAGAAAGAAAACAAAAACATTTGAAAGCTTACTCTAGGCAAAATGATATGGGAAAAGTTTATGGAAATTTACTTCTAGAACCTCAAAAGTGGGCAGGTACTGTTGATCTCTATTACCGCTTATTTTTTCCTATAGTTTATCTTCAGTCAATTATATAAGCTCATTTCCTTAAGTTTTACCGAATGGCAAATTCTTAAATTGTATTATTTGCTTTACTATGTTTTAGCGAAATTAGTAGTTTAACCTGTATGCACTTTAAGCCTTAAAGTAAATGGCCAGTTAGACTGATGTCATGAAAGACTAGGTTACAACCTCAACTGTAACTCATAACAACATCCACAGCACAAAATGTGGTTTTCCATTTAATGATGTTTAAACATATTTTTAATTTCAGAATGTAATTTTTAAATTCCCTAATAAAAAAATATTAGATATAAGATTTTCTAATGTAGGCAGGACATATGACAGGATTAGTGTTGTGATACATGAGATAAAACTGAAATGATCTTGGTTTGCCTGGTCCAGAGATGAACTGTACCTGGGTGCATGTTACTATGGCAACACTAGTCTATGCTAATTTACGCTGTTTTGCCATGTTGATGGAACAATTGTTGGAATATGTTAAATTGTTGCTTAAC
>KN476482.1:109052-122504 GCA_000787095.1 Periophthalmodon schlosseri
AGTCTCAGGGTCACTGAAGTCAGGCAGAGTCATGGCATTAAGCTGGCGTCTGTCAGCAATGGCCCTGTCCAATAAGCTGCTGCCTCGCCCAGAATCGCTGCAGGAAGCACAGGTTCACAAATGATCAGCCGCTCATCAGTACAAGGTTGCTAATACCATGCATAACAACAACACTGTTCCTTAACTACCCACTGTTTTGAACTTATTACACCAGAGAGGTCACGACTAATTTGAATTTTGGTCTTATTTATTCTCATAATGAGAGTAATCACTTTGATGTGTACCATCAGAGTAATCACTTTGTACACATCAGAGTAATCACTTTGAACACATCAGCAAATACAGACATGACTTGTACCTGGGATTGGTAAGGTTATAAAAACTCTTCCAAATTTGCAACATGTGTTTACAGGTAAGTAGAGCTTCTTCTGGTCCTTTGCACATCGATTCCAACTTTACTTTGGTGTACAATAAACTAAAAACAAAGAAGAGAAACACTAAGACCCATTGAAATAGAGCTTGCATTAAAAAAGTGGATAAAGTCCATTCTTACTTAAAGTTCTCGGGGTATTCTGAGAGAGCCATTTCCATAATATTTAGAGCATCATGATAGTGTTTCTGTGCAGACAGTAGTAGAGCCAGAAGGTGGAGGGAATGGACATCATCACCTTGTAGTTGAAGAGCTTGTCGCACATATCCCAGAGCCTCAGGAATCTATGGACATATACCAGCATAGTTTTAATACAGTTGAATTGAACAATAATTGGTTTAGGATTTATTTAGGTTTTTTTTTTTTTGTTTTTTTACCTGGCGTGACACAGCCAGCTGAAGAGCCAGGTAGAAAGCTGCTAAATGGTCAGTAGGTGATAGACTCTGGGCTCTACACATTGTCAAACGACAGAGAACAAAAAATAAAAATAAAACAGATTAAAATAGATTGACATGCAGGAGGCCTCACCTTTGAAATGCCGCCAAGGCCTTCCTCTGGTATTCCTCTTGCAAACTTCTCAATGATGCTGAAATTGAAGAGAAAGCCAATCATTTATAATATAGAAAGATATTTTAAGGAAATGCAAAATCTTGTTCATGCATTGATTTCCATTACCATCTGTCGCTTTAAGGCTATAAACAAGACCCATAGCCAAGTATCCTTTGGCTCTGAACTCTGCTGCTTTCTCTCCCATTTCAATCACCATCTTTGCAAAAGTCTCCCCTTCATCTAACTGAATAGAAAAGAAAAAAAATATATATATAAAAATATGTCACAGAAAGCAATGGCAAAAACAAGTAACATTATAGACACAATGAGACAATAGACACCCAGTGAAGAGGTCCAATGCAGAGTTTGACAGCAAGTAGTGGGAGTGTGGGGTCGTCCGGCTTCAATCGAATACACTCTTTAAGAACTTTCACTGCTCGGGCGGATTTCCCAGCAGCCATCAGTGACAGGGCCAGCTGGTACCACAAATGAAACTCCTCAAAGGCAAACTTCATAGCTCTCTCCAAACACTGGGGACATAATAGTAGGATATTCTTAGTGCAATTAAAGGCATAGCCAATACTGTTACTACAAAGAAATTGACCACTCACCTCAGATAGCATCTCATACTGCCCTCTCCTTCCTAGAGCAATAGTCAAAAGATCATATACAACAGAGGCAGACTGGAGACTTATGATGCGGTCATTATTGTGTTCAGGTATCCTGCTTAAAACAGCATCACGATTTGCCTACACAAAAACAAAATAGTACGTATATCACACATAAGACAACTTGGAACTAGGGTCAGATTAAGTATTTATGGGTGCTTACCATTGACTCACTAATGAGAAGGAGCAGCAGTGCTTCTTCTGTATTTTCCTGAGGGCAAAACAGACTGAGGAGAGACCGAACGTCAAATATAAATCAAGAAAAAAGAAAAAAAATTAAGAGAAATAACACCACTGCTACGGTCAATTTTGGTCACATTTTGGCATATTTTCCTCTATTTACCAGGTTTAGTAGAATACATTATCGCTTACTTTTCTCCAGAATACACTCGGGGGCGCCGGCTCAGAGTGTAGTTCTTGCTATGAACGTGTCCGTGCCGAGTGGGATCGTCCAATGGGGACACTGTGGGTGGGTCTTCCAGGGGAGACCAGTAACTCTGCTCACACATCCCCCTGAGCAAGATCTCTGCAAGCTGTCTCGCTATGGTCTACATGAAAAATTTAAAAACAGTTAAGGTTACAGTTGGTATAAATGCATTAAAAGTGCACACAAACTTACCATGCGCAGGTTCTGAGTGGTTCTTGTTTCAACAGCACGAAGAATTTCTCGAAATCGTCCAACACCTCGAGTCAAGTTACTGTACAAAAATAATGAATAAAAAAGAAAATAATCTATATTACATTTTTATTTTTGGAGAGAATTATTGTGAAAATATTAGTCCCAACTTAAGATGTTATATATTTGGATATTGGATATTTCTTTTAATACATTAAAATACTGCTGTTGCATTTGGCAACTTTATACTGTATATAGTATAATGGTGTTGATTATTTACAAATTTATTGTACTAATTTAAGTTAATATACAAAAATAATGACTAATTCACCATCTGGCAAAATGTTCTAACCACCTCTGTTGTAGCAATAGGCAATAACACTATCTTCACACCTTTTCCTTTTATCTGCCTGTCAGCAGCTTTGTAACTTGTAGCTGTGAACAAAGTGTGAGGTGAAAAATGTTTTTGGCACTCCTTATGGGATTTCTTAAATTTCCTAACAAACTTTGTGTGCAAGTTTATAAACATGTCTAATTACTACACTATTAAATATGTCACTCACCCATTTTTGAAGTGAATGACATGAGCTCTTTGCAGGCCAGTCTCCAGAAAATAGCCCAGCTCTTGTTCTTGTGTAGCTGGACCTGGTTTAGGGCTGCGGTTCTGCATCCCTGCTGACAAAGCCTGGAGAAATGAGACCTCACATGAACAAAAATCGCAACATTTTTTCTGTAAGGTCTTTTGCCAGTTGGCTGTTGTAAGTGCTACTTTGTTGTAGATTGTAGGCTATTTCTAATACCCACCCACAGACTGCATAGTTTTTTGAAACAACAAGAAAATTGAGTGTTTACGATTAAAAGCACACCTTCTCAGCCTCTTGCAGGTAGAGAAGAGCGATATCTCCTGATTTTTCATAGCATGTGATGATTTCCTGGTCCCTCTCTGTTGTGCCCCTGTTAGATGATGGAGAGCCTGTGTTCCTATTGGCCAGAGATGGAGAGGAGGGGGGCACCTTTTCAAGACATAGGCCTGACACAACGACACAAGATAGCCAATACAAATAATTACTTCATTTTGTAGGTTGTTAAATCAACAAACTATATGTAGAAGTATTCCAGTCTGTTCTCCGCTACAAATAGCACAGTGCTACCACCATGTGGATGCAAAGCTAAACTACAGAACCAGAAAAACTACAAAAAGCTGCTTAGGCTAATTGATGGGCTACATTACTGCAATCATTGATTACTCTAAAATAATTCACTTATTGTGTTTTGTCATTTACCTTTGGTTGCATAAGCCTCTGCAATCATAGAAAGCCTATAGACAGGAGCGCCTCCCAGCTGCAGCTCATCCAGATTCACCTTGTTGTAGTGACCTGTTTATTTTGAAAATATGAATTAGCCTTCAAACAACAAAGTGGACTAATTATTAATGGGCACAATCCTACCTAAGGCATCCTTGTAGTCCCCTTCCACATAACAGAGCTTAGCCATCAGCAGACTGGCCTCCTGCAGGTAGTCAGGCTTTAGGTTCCCCCGGTCCAGCGCTGCTGTGAGGTGTTTTCTGACCTCCACCAGTTTGGGCCGTGGACCTCTTGGACTGGCCCCTTGTTTAATGGGATTCTCCTTCAGATAAGTCTGCAGCTTACATTCCCCCAACAGCAGCTCTCCGAGGTCATCTATGTGACAAAACCAAGCACCTTTGATTAAACTTGGAAATAACTAACAACCTCTATGAAAATGTAATGCCATGTTGTAATTCAATGTTCAGCATAACTAGAATGTACCACGACATTTTACATTATGTAACAATTTAATGCCCTCAGTAAAATTATTTCTGTTTGTGCACAACTATCTATGAGAACCACATACCAACCAGCATTATGAACAATTATGGCAATCCCCTGAGGTCATGGGCTGAGTGAGTGAAATGAACATAATCCGGTTATAAACTGTTTCAGCAGATGACCAACAAAATGTGTGAAACTTTCCAAACCAAAGTCATATTATAACCTTGAGCCAATTCAAAATCATGCACGCCCATATATTTTCCATTCATTCTTTTTATTACACTCTCAGTGCTTTTCCTATTTTAAGCCCCCACAGGTACCATACAGAAATCTATTTAAGATTAATATTTTAATAAATATGATACAGCTTTTGAACCAGGGAAGTTCAATGTACACCAGATGACATTGCATCTTTAACCTTTCCATCTTCAGTTATGAGGGCATCAGCGATACAGTGGACTTCTTACTGTCATAAATACAGCTCAAAAAGAGTTAACCGTAGAAGTATTGCGCAAAGAAAATGTGCTAAATTGAGCAGAGTATTGGAAAACGCCAATGTGGACTGTGCTGTCAGGAAGTGTCGAGGACTCACAGTGGAGCAGGCCTTTGGCGCTGAATGAACACAGACCAGTGTCTTTCTTACCGTTTGAGATGAGTTTGGCTGAAAGCTGCCTCACCAGCTCTGGGATTTTGTCCCATTGAGCCTCAGATCGACACCGCTCAATTTCGGTCTCCAGTCGTGAGCCAGACTTCTTCGCTGTCATTTTGGGCCGACTCAGCTGGACCAAAACAGCCAGAGAGGTTCCACTGCCCAAGCGAGCTGGACTGTGAGCTACAAAGATCCGGTTTAAATTTCAAATTAAGAGAACTGTTACCCAAATGCTAAATTTCACAGCAAACCTACGCAAGAAGGGGTAAAGTTTTGTTTTGGATGCACTTAATTATGCTAGATGTATTTAGTGTAAGTGTTTGTCATTGACCATGGTCTGCAAAAAAAAAACACCAGCAATCCAAACTCAAACTTTTTGTTTTGAAAATACAAAAACACGATATAAAATTTTAACGGAAGTCATGTAAGTCAAAACACAGCTTGCTAGCGCCGTACTGAGGCTGATCGACATGGCACAATTGTCTCTGTATTTGTCTAATGTAAACATTTCTTTGGGTCAAACGATGGAAAATGAAAAGGTAAGTTATTCATTTGTGGCTCAATTAATTTATGCTTGAGAAGAGGTTCCACTTTAACAACAGTGAACTTCCTTAGCACGAGAGCTAACTACTACTACTACTTAAATATCCCCACCAATTAAATTCCCCAAAATAATCAGCCCGACAAGGACTGAACGAGTATATTATGTATTATCCCTTAAATATAACTGATGATATACATTAACCTTTAACAATAATCTACATTGTTACAAAGCAAGCTAAATTTTACAGACTGGGTGGTAGCAATAAACGTAAATCTTTCTTTCAGGGTGTGGATGGGTCAACTTGTTTGGAAATGCAAGACATGAGCCAAAAGAAGGTGAAGGTTCCTCGTAGGACAATCTACTTTGCCAGTGGCGAAACCATGGAGGAATACAGCACTGACGAGGAGGAGGAAGTAGAACCTGTACAGAAAGATGTCTTGCCAGTAGACACTGTAGGTTAAATGTTATTGCCTACCTTTAACAGGATACTTGATTATTGTAAGGTTCTCATACTGTATCTGTATACTATAGTCAAAAATGACCTGGGGTCCTTATGTCTGGTTTCAAATGTGGAGAATGGCAACTTCCACTGTCTCAGGTAAATATTATATTAAAGGTTTCCAAACAGTTTATGTGCTCAATGCTGTTTCACAAAATGAATAGATAACTACTACTAGTAACATTTTGTGCCTCTTGTGCAGTATGTGATTACATGGGTGAGAAACTTGCCTCTTTGTTTGGCATCACTACCCCAAAATACCAATATGCAATTGATGAATACTACCGTATAAAGAAAGAGGTAAGTCCACAATAACTTCTTTGTCATATGTCAGATATAAAGCATTTGCAACAATGGCTTATGCGTGTGTAGGAAGAGGAGGAAGAAGAGGAGAATCGTCTTGCAGAGGAAGCAGAGCGACAGTTTGAACAGAGCAAACAGCAGAGTGATTCTACCACCATGCAACAACCAGAGTCATCATTTGTAAACATTAACTTTGAAATTGAACATGATTCATCCCCTGACAGTAAAGACATAAATGAGATGGATGGTTAGATTAGAACCTCTAACATTTATGGGGTAAACACACTGTGTTATTTTAATCATACTAATTTTTAAATTGTAATCTTTCTACATGTTTTTGTAGAACTCATTGTAGGATATTATCATTTTTGTTGGCCAATCAATCACTACATCTTTTTTTAGATTTTGCTGTAAAATGTTTTTCTTTGCCAATGCCAATTTACAAGAAATCAACATGTATAAGTTACTGAATGTTAATAGTTTAATTAATCCTCAAAGTGTCCTTGCTGAATGTACAGTTGTCATAAGCTTATAAGTACATTATCTTCAGAGAGATTGTTTCATGGTAACAAGCTTGAGTTCAGTGGAAGTAAAGCACAAATGTTTAACCATAGCCATGTGATTTGCCAAAAATATATCAATTTCTAGTAATAGAATATTATATGAAAGATGTCCTGTATCATTACATAAGTGAGAACCAATTCTTAATGACTTAATTTGACAATAGAATATAAAGGGAATAGAGTAGGTATTTCTACTAGTATATGAAATATTCCATTGTGAAGGATTTTTTTTTAACAAAAGGACAAAGAGGTGTGGAAGCAAACCTTTTTATTTAACTGTATTTTACATTGACCTGTACATAGTAAATATTTATTTTGTGTCTTAATAAAAAAAATAGACATTTTAGATTTGTTTGCTTTAATTTTTTCTGTTGATTAAACTTACAGAAAGATGTCTAACATTTTAAATGCAATGCAACAATTTAACAATAAATAAGTAGGAATGTTCTATTAAGACTTCTTCGTTCTATTAAAACGTTTCTGTAGAAAAGAAGTCCAACAGAGCTTTCACAAATATGTACAACATTACTTCACGTGTCATCGAGGTCACTCGTGTTGCTACTATTGTTGTCATTGGCAACCAGCACTTCTCTGTTTTCATAAGTCCAAAAGCCATTTAGGTCTATCAGGATACTAACAACAGTATCTCCCTGACAGCAGTTCACCAAGTCTTGCAAGGTGATTTTGTATGGATCTTTGGGCTTCACCATGTCAAAGATCTCATCCTAAAAGAAAAATCTCAGTCAATATTTAGTTTTTAACTTTACCTTAAAAAGCCACAGGATACTGTGTGGGAACTGTACCTTGACGTCTTGAAAAGTCACGGGCTCTTGACCATGAACTTTCATCTGCTCTTGTATAGCCTAAAAATAACACATAAAAAATAAACATATTCATACAACCAGGCATAAAGGAATTTGTAACAGGCCAGTACCCTGAAGAAATAGTTGAGTGAGAAGACATTGAGATATCCCTGGTTCTCCATGTCCAAAAGTTTAAAAATGTATTGTAATGCAGCTGGCTCTTTTCGGTTTTCCAGGGCCAAAACAAAGTCTAAATATGTCTTATAGTCCTGTAACATAGAATAGAGCGTCAAATTAGTTTTGGTAATTTGTTTTCTCATAAAAAAAATCATGGGCTAAAGTCATTAAAGTCATACCATTTCTCCATCATATGTGAGGCACTCCTGAAAAACCCGGTCAAGGAAGACTGACGTCAAAGTGGCAGTTCCATAACGAGAAAGCTCTTCTTTGCTTAACATGCCATTGTGGTCTTTGTCCAAATTAAGATACTGGCCTAAACAGATGTTTTAAACCATTCAATATCTGACTACACACTGACAAACATTGTATTTTAAAATTGCAGACTCTTACCGTAGACTCTGAGGGCAGATGGAGCTGAAAACCAGTTTGACTCCTGACTCTCTTTTGACAGTTCTTCATCTCTCAACTGAACATACAGAAAGAAACAAACAAAGGTGTCTTCTTAAAAGTAGCCTTGCTGTTTATGTAGACACAGACACGTATTTATATCTACAGTTATAACAATGATACTGATAGTACCTCTAACAAGTCATCCAAAAAACTACATGCCAAGATGTCCTGAATTTTTATCTTTCCTGAGTGAACAAACAAACAAACAAAAACATAATCAAGCTAAAGTTGCATAAAGAAGTTATGAATTGTTTTGTTTTTTCCACTGGTGGTGTTGTTTACCTGTTCGCAGAGGATCAAGGAAGAAAAAAAACTTGCGGACAGCGGTGCAAACATAGAAAGAATAAAATGACTTTTCCAATCCATCGAGCTGAGGCAGAGTGGGGATCAATTCCAAGATATAGTTCTCCAGATCCTGCAAGTATTGGATGTATATTTAATTAGAAAATAAATGCAGGGTGTTTTTCTGTTTCTTATAGAGAAACTCACAGACTCTCTGAGGTAACCCTGTCCTGCCACATCATATAGGCTTAGACCTATCCTGGTCTGATGTAACCACACTAAAAAGAAAGAAAAAAAATTAACTGAACATTATATTTTGTATTGATATTGTGTTTAGGGAACCATTGCTTGTTTAAGAAAAAGTAGAGCATCAAACCTTTCCTCATGACATAGTTAAAGAACTGCATGATGGAGATTCTCCCATAAGGGTCATTGTGAAGCAGCTTGGCATAAACTCGGGCAGTGAAAAACTTTCTAAACATTAAAGAGAGGAGAGATTCTTTAGGCTGAAAGTTACATTTAACATCTGCTGGTGTCTGCTTTCCTTACTTGCACTTGGGCCCAGCTTTCTCACCCACTTGTAGATAGGCCTCATAACTGATCATGGCCTCCTCTCCTGTTATTGGAGGAACCTGATGCTTATCAAGAAGAAACCAAAGATTCTACAAAAACAAACAACAAACAAGGATCAGAACACACAACACATCGACATCAAACTATTTAGCCGTTAGTTAAAAACATTTACCTGAAGTTCCTCATTATCCAGCAGTTCTCGACTCTTCCTTTGCAGAAACACAGCCCTGGATTCCTCTCTCAACTTTTGCAGCAGTATCTCATCTTCTGCTGGAAGCTGCAATGGCCAAGTTGTAATGCACAAAGTATTTTCAGAGACGGGTGAAGTAATTGGTAATAAATCCTTTAAAAGTGGAGTGTGTATTTGTTACATGATATCAGTAAATATGTAATTACTCTGTAGTAAAACCGTGGGATGTTATTGTAGGATGTGTCTTTGTCGCCTCCTCCCCTCCACTCTGTGTAATACTTTGTGAAGAGCTCAGTTTCTTCCGCTTTCTTTTCCTCCTCGCTTCTTTCATCTATCAACCAAACATGCCAGGTAACATTTTAATATAAAGAAAATATCCATATCAAGTCAAACATTCGAGTGGCCATGGTTAGTTACTGTAGTTAGCTATTTAACATAGTAGTTGGACTGTTATTTCTCACCTTTGGTAGTGTTTTCCAACCTCCTTTTTAATACCTCGGACCAGTGATCTCTTTTTTCGTTTTCCATAGTTTCGAAAGCGTTGTAACGCGTATAATATATGTGAAATACAGACAAAAAATAGTTCTTTTGTAATTGTCAACTATGCTACGGAAAAGGAGACCAGCTGAAAACGGAACCAGGATATTGTTTTCACTCGGTCCTTCAACATAAAAGAGCCATTAGCTGAAGTGAGAGTTTACATGTAAAACATTTTTAAACTCGACGGCAATCTACTGACAGAAAGAGTTTACCAATCAAAAGATATTCAAGGTGATTAGTTTAACGCTACTTTTGTTTACATCCGTAAGCGACTGCAACTTTTTGCTGCCGTCAAATGTTGATGACGTCAATTATGCGACTCAAACTATTCCTCCAATGTTCCACTCATCAGTAACATGTAAGGAGAATTTATTTCCAAATAGATCGAAATGGTATTAGAGAGGTGTTTGTATTTATGATGATTATAGTCTACAAAGTCATAAGAAATCATAGTCATATTAGAAGTCATATTAATCTTAACGTGGCTTCTTTGTTGATCCATTGATAATGTTTCCTTTTTAGCTATTCAATTTTATTTCCTGTTTAAACTGTCATTACATTATTTTCTCAAGTAGAAGTTTGGTGGTGCCATGAGGTCAAGCCTCATATGCAAACTCAAAACTTGTTCAATACAATTGAACCCTGTCTTGCACCATGGGACTATTGTCAATAGGGAAACTTACTTGAGTTCAAAACTGTACTGCAATGCACGCTGTTTAAGCTCTAAAGAGACATTTCGAAAGACCAGAGTGGTAGACAACACCCAAAACAAGAATTCAGAGAAGCAAAGAGGTTATAGGATTGATAGAGACACATATGGAAAAGAGCATGGCCAGAAGGAGGAAAGAAACTGGAGAGGCACCTTTCTGCAGCACCCCTCTTCCAAATCTGTGTTTGCTGCTGGGACTGCCAAAAAAACAGCAGAAATTCTGAGGAAAAAAGCAGCTCTGGCATCTGGAATGGGGCCAACCACTCTAGATGATCCTAAACCAAAAACAATGGCAGGTACTGGGAAAGAAAATTTAAACAATATAAAAATGATCCACAACACTAAGTGATGTATTGTTTTTGACAGAGAGAGGCAAGCTTCCCGATCGTCCCCTGTCTATTGCAGAGTGGAGAAAACTGAAGGATTCTATGATTAATGTCCAGCGTTTTGAAATCAATGTAATGTATGGACTGTTCAATTCTGGAGCAGATTTGGATATCGCTAAGTAAGAATAAGTTTAAATGTTATTTCATTTCACGATGCCTTTTATATTTTTGACCCAACTTAGGTTGTATTGTAATGTCAGCTAGGGATACCGAATCAAATAGTAGAAACTGAGGGACACATTGTTGTAATTTGTTGTAATCGGGACATTTAAGCTCATAGGTAACTGCAATAACACCATATGAATTTTAGTTTTTATCAAACATGTCCCACAGAGAGATGGGAATAGCAATAGGTGCAAACATATTACAACCCTGTGCGCCAGTACACCGGAAAAGTCTTTTTTATTTAATTATTTTTCACAAAAAAAAAAAAAAATCATGTATATCACTTTTTGTACAAGTTATGTGGCATCAATGAAGAAATTGGACAAGCTAATGGTTTTCTCACAACAGGTCATTGCTGACTTTTGTTGTCACTGAAACGGGAACCCTGTCTTATGAGTTGCTGCTAAGATATCTAACGCTTTGTGTGATGGGCGGCCATGACGGTGAAGTGTTTGACGTCTATGACATCATGCGAATATCTTTCCCCTCTCTGGAAACAGGAGCCTCCACCCTCTTTATAAAGTCCTTCTGCCGCACAGGGAGGTGGAGGGAGGCTCTTGTCATTCTACAAGAACTCAAAAAGGTACAACAATATAAATAAATACAAATAAATAAATGAATTACGTGACATAAGAAAATATTCCGATTCCAAGTTCAGATTACAAATTTTAAAAAAGACAAAAAAAAAAATCACATTGTTTGATCACAATTATATATTTTATTTTGTTTTTATTTGGACATTTATATTGGTCAGATTTCTTCCTTCAGTGTGTGAACTCTGCTCCAAACCACAGAACTGTACGGACAACTCTCTTCATTAAAATGAGCATATTATTGATGATTAGAACTGACAGAATCTTCATATCAATTAAAATTAGATTAATAGGACAGCCCTAGTCTCTTCTCATCCAGTATTGTTTCTATTTTTAACAGGTAGTCACCCCATCGCCACGTAACTATGGTGACATAATATCAGCTGCAGTTCAGCACAGTGACCTGACCACAGCCTGGGTGCTTTATGATGAGTTAATAGAAAAAGGACTGAGCCCACATGCAGAGACCTGGGAAGTGCTTTTCAATGGAGCAAAGGGGACTGAGGCAAAGGAAGAGGGGGAAAAGATTAGGTCTCCACAAAAGCAGCGCCTTCTGGGTATTCTGCACTACATGCGGGAAAACCAGATCTATCCACCAAAAAACCTAGCAGAAAGCATCAAGACCTGGTTTGAAAGGTAACCAGTTTAACACAATTGCTGTATAACAAATAATGTACACTGTTGCACATAAGGTTGAAAGTATTTGGCCAGTCTAAAAGTGCCTATACTTAATTATGGCTGGTGTAGGCTGGGAAAACAACTAGTGCTGTCTACTACAATTTCTAATAATATTCTATATTCTATTTTCAGTCTTGAGGACCAAAAATGGGAAGGAAAGTGGACCACTGTCTCCCCAAAGTAACTATTCTTTTATACTTGTCAGGCTTATATACTAATACTATTTAGATGGACTTTAATGTAAACAATAATGTAATTGCAAATATATATTGGATTTAATGTCTCGTTATGTGTTTAGGGGTGAGTGTCACTGTTGTGGGACTAAGCTGGAATCCATTCAGCTGACTGATGAGGAATACCAACAACTCAAAGATAAAGTCATGGTCAATGTCATCCAGGGACGAGATGTTTTTAACAAGACTACCCCTGAGGTTGGTTTATGGATTATATTTATTCAGACACTAAATACTCATTAAACTATTGTATTGTTGTTTGGCATGCCAATCAGACAGCTGCTTCAACTGAGGAGAAAAAAAGGAGAATAGATGGCTCCGTCTTCCTTTGATCAACTTAAGCTTTGCCACAGGCAATGTCATTTGGTCCTACCATTTGGCATGATGCTGTTATATTGTAACAGTTCTTTTTATTTTGTAGTAACAATACAAAAGGATTTAGGCCAGCGGTGTCCAAACTATGACCTGGTGGCCAAATATAGCCTCAGACCTTCTGCTAAACTGGCCTATTTGATCATAGGCAGTATTTTCACAGAATAAGTAATTCTACCACTACAACACTCAATAACATCACATTTTATTGTGGTACAGACCTGACCTTAATGTTTCAAGCCTTATTAAAGATACAGTAGCTCTGTCAAAACTACATAAAATGCATCCATCGGAATGACTCAACATATTGACCACCGGTCTGTGGCTTCAAATGTGTATTAAGATGTGTCCCTTAGTGAAAAAAGTCTGGACACCCCTGATTTAGGCAGACTATTTTACGCTGTACAAGTAGCCAGTTTTATTAATGTAAATTTTACCATGACCACATTTTAAATATTAATGCGCATACAACACAAAATTGATAGTGCTGTATAGGCTGAACAACGCATGCAATAGTCAATAACATTTTTTTCAATTGCCCTGGTCCTCACCATTTGTCATGGTTAATAAAAAAAAATCACAACAACAATTAAACCTAAACTTAAACTAATGCAAAACTTACAAAACCAACAACTTATTTACAACTTGATCATGTTCGGCAGCCTGTAGGCTTGTATGTTACTATTT
>KN476482.1:122593-157532 GCA_000787095.1 Periophthalmodon schlosseri
CAGGCTGCCGAACATGATCTCAATATTGCTGACAAGCAATAACCTGTAACAAGTAAGACTGCATATAAAAGACACACTGAAGAAAGCTTAGTTGTAAAACTTTGTGTAGAATAGCTAGGATACAACACCCTTTATTATGCCACGATACAACTTCATTCAAATCTTAGTCTAGAGTCTATAGTATGTGTATTATGCTGCTCATAGTACGTAATTCAGGTCAGCAGAAATTGCCACAGGCTGGTTTTCAAAATGCTGTCATTCTTTGCGTATAACTGTACATAAATGGCACCATCATCTTATGTATGCATGTGTAGCCCAGTGTGTGTGTTTTAAGCAGTCATATTATCCACCGCGGCACAATGAACGGGTTTCACGTATCAGCTCTGGAAAGTCCCTGGATAATTATACTGGATTTTCTCTTGGTCTGTTTCAGCTCTCCTTTTTCTTTCCCTCCTCCCAGTTCACTACTTTATACTATGTCCATATGATTCACATTGTATTAAAACCATTGCCATCATATACCTCTAACCTTCGTCATGCTTATTATATGCAAAACAACTGTAGTATTAATCTGACAATATAACCACCATCTTGCAGGAAGATTGCAAACTTTGTTCTTTAACATTTTTATTGCTCTGCAATTTTACATCTTAATTTGCAATAGTCTGCTGTTTCAAGGCCAGGGGAATTCACACAAGCCTATTTCCATACCACTGCTATCTAAAAGTGAAAGTCTCGACAATTCCTCTGTACCAGACATCTATTATAAGATCCAAAGTATGTCGCCTATTATGGTAGAAAGTTGGTCAAACTGTGTTTGCTGTTTCTTGTATTGAGCTTTGCAAATAACTATTACTATACGCTACAAAGGAAGCTGTAACCATAGTTGTGTGGCTTACCATGAGCTGAAGGCCTTCAACCTCAAATGGTGCCCCAGAAATACTTTTTACTCACATTGAAGCTGGCCAGGTAGATTTGATCAGTCACAGCAGCAGTGAGGAAAGCAGATCACCACCAGTTGTCAGTCAAAACAGGAAACAATCATGTGATATTTTTGGTGAACTTTGCTCTAGTATACAGTACTGTCTGTATATATTTTTAGCTTTTTACTTGTACTTGATCTGTACTTAATATTTGTTGTGTGTCCCCTCAGGAGCTGGAGAAGTTTAAAGCATTCGTGAAAAGAAAGCCTGCTTTTGATGTGGTTGTTGATGGACTAAATGTTGCCAATATCAACAAAGATAAAAGCAAGCTTTCAGAAACGGTAAGACCAATGAATACATAAAAAAGAAGTTAGCATTTTCACTATGCTGTGGTGATTTTGGGACCTTGGCCTCAATCCAACTCAGGGGCTTTTTCTGCACTTTGTACTATGACTAAACCAACTCAAATTGTGCATGTGGGTGCGACAATCACCTTTAAAACTGGCCAGTGTCTTTATTTAACATGGCCTACTCGTCTGCCTGCCCACATTTGTCTGTCTGACAGGATGTCTGGGCCTTAACTAACTCTCAATCTTTTAGCTTTAAAAAAAAGTTAGTTTGAAACAGTACTAGAGATAGGCAATATGACCCCAAAAATGGGTCACATTTTTACACAATATATGATTCCTTTTATTTTTTTCTTATTAAAAGCATGCTCTATCATCCATAAACAACAGCAACAACAACAGCTATACATACTTTTAATCATAGTCATTTATTTCTCAAAAGTCGAAACTCTCCACACCACATGCTTGTACTGATTGGCTGTCAACCTTTTGATTAAAAAGACCCTTTGTATATCCTTGACTAATAGACATGATAATTAGAAAATCTCAGTTAAAATGTGACTAATAGTGCAGCCCTATTACCACAATATGGTCACCATTATTTGCCTGCATGCATGTATCAATGTCATGTCTTTGTCATGTTTCAGTTATTGGCAGTGGTATCCGAGCTTGTGCTCCGGGGTCAGACGGTGCTAGTTTTGGGGAGAAAACACATGCTGCGTCCAACCAGATCCTGGGATGGAAACAACATGAAATCTCTCCAGCAGAAAGCCCACTGTTTCTTCACTGAGAACATGTGAGCACTCCAGACACAATAATTATGAGTAGGCTAGTTGGAAAGCACCCATTCACAGCAGCTGATCAGAAGCTTTTTATAGGAAATACTGAAATCTGTTTAAGTAATCAATAAATAATTGCCCCAGTACTACGGGGAACTACGTGGAACATCAAATGAAAGCTACATTTAAGTCATCAGTTTGATTAAGTTACTAAACATGGCAGCTGCACAAGCCCATACTATTTGTCGAATAGTCTTCTAAGTAATACTTTTCTCACAGCTCTGAGGATGACCCTTTCCTGCTGTATGCCGCTTTGCATTCTGGGAATCACTGTCGGTTTGTGAGCAGAGATCTAATGAGAGATCACAAGGCCTGTCTGCCCGATGGAGCCACCAAGCGCCTCTTCTTTAAGTGGCAGAGGGGACATCAGCTGGTTGTTGACAGTTACATTGCACCAGGAAGGAAAGTCTGTTTTCAGGTAAGCTAAAAAAGCACAAGGATGTTGGGAAAGGAAAGAGGAAGTTTAAACAAAAAAAAACAACAAAAAAACAATACATTTTCGGTTTTATTTCAGGGTATTCCCAGCTATGACACTATTGTCCAGACGTCAGGAGGTTCATGGCATATTCCCTATGATGACTCAGACGACAGAAGCACCTATGAAGTGCCACAGAAATGGCTGTGCCTTACTAGTCAACACTGAAATGGATTTTCCTAATACAAATGTGTAAAATTAAAAAGATGCTGATAAAAACAAATGTTAATGTGTTTTTCAAATATAGGATTTTTACATAGTGTAGTATAATTGACATTTCCTAAAGTTCAGTAAGAACGGAAGATGATTTGTTACTTGAAAAGTGCAATTTAAAGATAAGAATAGTCAGTTGTAAAAAATTTGGCCACCGAATGAGGCTCACGTTTGGGTACAGTGATTTCTAGGACAGCCCACAGCCCTTTATTTAAAAGCTGCAGTACTTTTTTAATTGGTTCAAATATTAACAAAGTTGTGTACTAAAATTAAATCCAAATGTTGCTCAAGCTTGTTATATAAAAAATTCTTAGACATTATCATCAAAATTATTGAATGAAGCCTGAATAATGACTACAGAGAGGGCTTTAATTGTATAAATCACATAACCTACTGGATTTAAAAAGTAAATTTCAAATCCCAAATTGTGAACTGCACCAAAGTCTCATTTCAGTCCATTTTCATCAAACTCCCTTCCTTCCCAGTACTGACACATCCTGTTGTTGGGGACTGCCGTATGAATGCTATGGACAGTTGAGTGTTCTGTTCCTGGGAATTTCCTGCCACTTCCTCAATGGCCCCACCCTCTGAAAAACTTCCTGCATTGGATAAGAGCCTCTTTCCACATGCATTTCCCAAACACCTTAAAGCACAAAATACCCGCACATACACAGCAAGAGCAACTATTCTTGATTCATATGTCTTCCGATTTCTATGAAGTTGTTAAGGTTGCCAAGTTTTAAAATAAAACCAGCATTTATCTAAGATGCAACTCATCTTAGACAAACTAGACAAACAAATAATATGTTGACACAAGTTCTGTTAAATACGAGCGTTTTAATTTAAGTGGAGAGTGTTGGACTGTTTGCTGTCTGACATATACAACTTGCTAGACTGTACACTTCACAGCTTCCATAAAAATACATCTTTTTATACACAGCATTTACAATATACAACAGAGCTGTCGCGGTACAACTGTTTTAGTGATGACAAATTTACAATGTCCACAAAAAATAATTAGGTGTCCATTTAATCAAAGGGCGAATACGAGATCCCATCCTGTAATTTGTAGTATCGGTACACATCATTGTCTTTCATTGTTTTGTCTCCGGGCTATCTCTTTACCAGCCAGTCTCGGGAGCGCCTCTGCAGCTGCCTGTTTTTGTTGCCCAATGCATTGTTGTGGGTAGGCTTTTGGGCATTTGATGAAGAAATAATAAAGTTCTTTCTTCCGTTTCATAACCATCAACACCAGTTATCTGCCTCTTCATCACACCTTTCCCAATGTCCTCTAATGTCCATTCCACTGGATATCATCGTACCCCACCTACAAATACATGCAAAAGAAAATGTCAGTATTTCAATAAGGCCTTCCCATGACTTGATTTTACAATGGTTTCACACATACCTCTTCATCTTCCTCCTCGTCTTCATCTTCACTGTCATCATCCTCACTGTCTGGAAGCTCTCGTAGCCCAGGCTTGGTCAGTGAATACAGCTCCTGCCTGATTTGTTCATTGTCGCGTCCATATGTGAGGTGAAATGGTGTGTGACCAGCGGACGTGAGGAGATTGGGGTCGGCACCTTTTCTGAGCAGCAGTTGTACCAGCGAGAAATTCTGTTGGTCTACGGCGAGATGTAGTGCTCCACGACCACTTCTTTGCTCCTACAATAGCAAGAATTTGTATTAAGTTTGTGGCCAAAATCATAATCGTTTCATTCTGTATGCAGTCGGTTTTAGTGATTTACCTTGGCGTCTATGTCGGCCCCTAAATCCACAAGGTTTTCCACTAGCGATAGAAAGCCATGAACTGAAGCCAAGTGGAGACAGTTTTGACCTGCAAAAAAAATATGATGTTACTACAGTGGCATGACAAGGCCTATGTTAATAAACTTGTGATGATAGGTTTGTGGGTACTTCCCTGCTCAAGGTAAATCTTAAATTGTGGAATAACTTTTAAATGCCAGTTAAAACAAAATGGTACTGAGCGGTGTCTTAGTGTTTGGCAGAGCAGGACTACCACACAAGGCATTACCACATAATATAATAAAGCAGCAATTTGAAACATAATATTTTGAACAACCACTATGTTTTTCATTGTGGAAATTTATGATTAAATATAGCACTCCTAACTATCTGAGGACAAAACTAGGAAATATAAAGCATTCAATCCCCAAACAGATAAAAGACAAGAGTATGTGGCAGTACAATAAAAATCCCATGTTAGAACCCAAGAGAGTGAGAAAAGCTCATTTTCTACAGATTGATAATCACTTCACAAGCACATAATAACCATACAATTTAAATTGTCCATACTCGAACCTCGGACGCTTACCATGGTAGTTATAGGCAGCCATTGCAGTGTTTAGATGGTGGGGGAGGCAGTTCTGTGTGATCACGCTGAAGCAGGGCAGGTTACCATGTCGACAGGCGATGTGAAGGGCCGTGTCTCCGTTACTATCGACGAGCGTGGGGTCACAGCCACCTGCTAGGAGGCGCTCACACGCGCTTGCCTGATTTGTTATTACTGCTAAGTGGAGAGGAGTCTGCAAAAGGAGAGCACAGGGAGATGAGTTATATGACCTTGTACAATCAGAGCTGATGGAGTTTGCCTATGGAATTCTAGGAGATAACAATAAAGTTAAGATTAGAGTTTAATCACTCTTCAGGATGAAGTACCAACCTGTCTCTGGTCGTTTTGTGTGTCAAGAAAGTCTGTGTTTTTAGAAAGCTCAATTATCTGCTTGATATAGTCCTTGGCTTCATGGATGATGGCCAGATGGAGCAACCTAAAACATAGGAAAGAAGTCTTTACTCTTTGTGCTTCAGAGATGAGAAGCAGTGACAAAAATATGAATGACGCCACCACAGCATAAGTGTCACAGCCTCAATATATTGAGGTGTTCTTGTAGAAAAGTGGACTTAAGTATATTTTGCATATTAACCAATTATTTCTACTGAAAAGCAGTAGGCTACTATAAAAATATGTTCCTTTAAACCTTAAAAGGCACATTCTCTGCAATGTGGCTGTACAACTTGCACGTAAAACATAAAATTGTAATTTAGGGGGTACTTTTCAACTGTTTCTCCCCTTCCATGTGGTCGGGGGCGCGCATCGGTCGGATTCCACGGCGGCGCGCCTGGGACTTTCCCAGTCTGACCCGCGGACATAGTAGATTCCCTCTCGATAATAGCCTTTTGTTTATGTCCAATATCACCACGTCTGGCCACAGCTAACCCCATTGTTAAAGCGGACACGGGTAGTGTGCATTGTTAGCTCGAAAATACAGAAAGCATTTGTCCGTAAAACTTAGATTTCAATGAAACTTTTAGGCCCAGGCCTCTGCTTTGTAATGACAGGCTACAAGCAGACATTCCCCACAGGAAAGGGATCATATTACCTCCCAAGAGCGGAGCGAGGCCTACCCAAGCAGACGGGAAACCTAGGTCTAAATATACCAGGCTGTCCATAACGTCATGCCTTATCTAACTTACGTGTCTCCGTCTTCGGTGATCTGTGTTGTCCAGTGCTGCAGCTCTCCGGTTACCGTGGCTTGTTTGGGCTCACTCTGCAACTGCAGCGCTCGGATCTCCGCGGCCACGGCCTGGTACTCCTCCTCTTTGAGCGAGTCTAAACCACTGTCGAGCCTCTCGTCCGTCGACGGCTTCTCTTCCTTAGAGTCCCGGTTATAATCCATTTGGCTGAATATACTGGTCCGGTGTCGGTCCATGGCGGTCCCTGTAGCCCGCAGCGAGGTGCGTTTGGCTGGATTCAAAAGGAGTTTAGAGGAGGCTGCAGTAAATGCCCTCTGTGTGGCTTCGGCGGGGCGGGGCTTACAGCTAGGTGGGGGATTTCCAGAAACTGTCACTCACAGTAACAGTGTGTACAGATCTGTGGCTCCTGGAGCAGAAGGGGCTTTCTTTGAGGCAAATGGAGTCTACTTAGACTGTCAGCAGAAATCCTAAATAAATCCAACTCTTATTCAGCCTCGAGTAAATAGTCATGCACACAAATTATTATTATGCAAAGTGTTGTAGGCCTACAAAACTTGTGGAAATTCCAGAAGTGTTCTTTTGACTGAAGTTGAAGTAAATTTCTGTGAAATTAAGCATTATTATATGGAAATACTCTCCAGGTTGAGCTCGTTTGCCTTTCCCCACTTTTATTTTTTGCTCTTTGTGAATTGTGCTGCAGGGGTTTCTGTTCTTGACATGAGTGTGTGTTGAACACATTTGGAAAGTCCTCAAAGTGCACTTTAATAATCTATCTACATGAATCACTTGAGGCAGAGGTGAGTGTCCCAACCCACAATAAATCTGCAAGATGCACAGGAGTTTCCGCCAGAAGTGCATTTGTGACTGCAATGTGATTTCACTTTGTTTATCTCACAGTAACATGATAAATGTACATGGAGGAGGAACTACTGTAGTGGAGTTTCCCTAAGACCCACACAGGCCAATGAGAGGTTCAGGTTCTTAAAGATACACACACATATACAAATAACAAAAACAAGGTGTGTTTTGAGATCCAAGTCCACCACTCTGCAAAATAAACTATTGGCAACAATACTTTTGCCAAATGAGGTCACATACTTGGAATGATACAACTATTAATTGTTGTTCTATTTTAGATACAGTTATTAATTAAATGTACGTGTAACACCTAACTGGATGTACTCCAAGTTTAGTGCAAATCTGTAAGGCTTCACTGGGCTGTGACCTTTCCTGGTTTAAAAACAAACAGCAGCAGCAGGTTGGGGGCCTGGGGGAAACTCCAGCCTCGGTTACCTCCCATTGTTCAGACGGTGAGACCAGTTCAACAGGCAGGCTCGAGTCTCAGCTGTTAGTATCAACTCTCAACTAAGCTACTACTTACTCAACTATCCAAGTATTAAGCAAAAGACCTGTACGTTAATGGCGCTACCAGGCCTATGCAAAAAAGAATGAAAACTAACTCCAAATTAGAAATGGCAATGTAAATAAATGCAGAAGAATCTAGACTATAATAGGTATATAAAAGTTTACACATGCATGGGAGTGACACAGTTTGAATGACTATCCTCAGAAGCTGAGACCAGTGGTTCTCAAATTGTGGTAATGATACATAGCCTATTTGGTATTAAGATTCTTTAGCAATGGTGTGGTTAAATTTAATTTACTGAACAACAACATAAGCACTGGACTGTAACAAAATTATAAGTGTAAATTATTATTCTGTATATCTGAAACAACAACATTGTCATTAATTGTTCTTATATGAATAATTTGTCTTATTTTTATACTTTGTACATTTTGAATGATCAGTTACAGGGAAATAAGATTTTCTGTAAATTCACTCAAGGCTAATTTGTGGTCTACTCTCATAAGGCATACAGATGTGTCTATATATGCTGAAAAAGAATTTTAATGAAAATATTTCTACTGTTACTGAAGTCTAAGATGTAAGGCATGCACAGTATGTATACTATGGTTTAAACAACAGGCATTCTTCAAAAATTACAATGTGTTTCCTACACATTGTCAGCTTGTAGGATTCCCTGGGTTTTTGTACATGAATAAACCTGTCCAACAATTGATGACTAATGTTTGTGTAAATTTCAACTGAGTCTTAAACAATCCAGGTAAAAGATCAGCGTAATGATGAGTCACAACATCACATGTGCTGATCACAGACTGCAAAAGCATGACACATGCATAAAAAAGCCCCACTAACAACCAAAAACATGGCATCAACATTATACTATCCTGGTCTTCTTCAAATCTTCCTCTTTCACAAGACCATTACAATTCTATGCAACGTTCACAAGTGAATCACATTTTAAATGTAAATAAAGCTGTAAATTCAAATAAAGCTTGCACTAAAATGTCAAATATGGACATAGGAAATAAGATTTAAGAATTAAAATGTTTTTGTTTCCGCATAATACAGTCCTCCACTACGGAACAAAAAGTAAACTGATTGATGAAACTATAAGTAGACCTACTTTAGAGATCCACTAGCCACATCCCACAGATAATACAAATGATATTTTGCCTTTCTGGATTTTGATATCAAAGTGTAAAGTTGTAGGCCTAAATGAAAAAAATAAAAAATAAATATCTTTGTAACTTTGAAAGTTGTCTCAGTGAAAAGAAATCTTCCTTGGTTATGATGTGATTTTACCACAAGATGGCGACAGAGTGATAGAATAACCCCCGAGCTCATAAAGCCATGAAGCATGGGAATCCTCAAATGTAAACCGTTCAAGAATCCGCGTGTCTTTGTTAAATCTTGGCTCCACCTGACGGCCAGTGGCAGAAGGCACACATAGCCTCTATCATTTTTCGCAAACTGACGCATTATCAACGTGCCTGCCCCAGTGCCCCATGCCAATCGCTTTAATACATAAAACGTATATCGTAGGCCCGTATCGTCCATTTATTCAATTACAGGTGTTTATGGCCAAGCTAAAAAAAAATACATACAATTAAATTAAATTATAAATAAATAAATAATAATAATAATAATAACCAAAGAAATAACAAAAATAAACCTTAATTGGCAAGTATCAGGCCAAAAACCCCAACTTTATTTACTTTGTATGCCTCAACCAAGATGTATAACAAAAATAAACCTTATTATTATTGTGAGTGTCTTGCCTATCCGCAGATCTGATCTGTAACTTGCCCTTGTGACCTCACATGCTTGTCTCCATAAAAATGAATCAGTTTTTGCACTACTGAACATACCAGGCAATGCAACAATTTCTAAAAAAGTTACATAATGTACTAGATAGTCAAATTTTCAGACATAAATAGAGACTGCAGCATCACATATATTATATTTTTTTACCATTCGTAGGCTATGTATTGCCTACTGTGTATAGGACATTGATCATCATAATACAACAATATTTTGAAGAACATTTGACAATTACAATCATAAAGCCCAAGGCCTAATAGTTAGAGCCAGTTAGAGCGGGGATGTTTCCTGTTCTCAAGAGGATTCTCCGCGCGACCCTCATCAAGCCAATCGCCTGACCCTGAGTCTGTTCTCACGCTCATCCCCCTTGATTGATTTCCAGAGAGCCAGGCCGGCTGGCTCTACCCCACTGGCCGGGCAATAGAGCGTCTGGCCCGCACACAGAAACCGCCTCACCCCCTGGTCTGAATGGATAGATGCCCCTCCGATCTCTTATCAGCCAGAGCAGCTCTCGAGGGGGCGGGCTGCGCTGAATAGAGACAGATCAACGTCTCACTCTCAATCACACTACTGCACAGTAAACGCAACAAGACATGAAACACCCCAAGATATAGGCTGTTCAGTTTAAATATAAAGGTCAGCTCATATAATCAGACATTACACAAAGAAAAGGTGCGGTAATCTAATTTTAGTTAGCTGTCCTGTGTCCCTCACATGCCACGGGGTCCCTAACAAACAAATATCAGTCTAAACATGATAGTTGATATGTTGACCTTCAGCAACTGCATTAGAATTTGAATGAAAAATCCATGCTGAATCTGTTCAACTACAAGGCACCCTCGTCAAACAGGAGTTTCAAGGATGCTCCAACTCTTCTTGTGCTGATGCTGCGCGCGCAGGTGCTGGAGACAGTTGCATCCAAGCAAAGTGATGTGTCCTCCCCTCGCGCTCTTAAACCCCCTCCCTCTACCCACTGCTGTCTCTCGTGCGTGTGCTCTTCAAAGCTCTACTTCAAAGTCGCTTCTTGACAACAGTTGTTTATTCGGGTCCCGTGCGTCATGCCTCGAGGATTTTTGGTGAAGCGTAACCGGCGAAGTCCGGGCTCGTACCGGACCAGAAAACTCACTACAGCTTTAACTCCAGACTGTCACGAGAAGGCTGAACAGGGTGAGCGTGCAGAAGAACCATGCCCAGTGCTCCACGAGGAGGGTGCGCGCGCGTGGAGTCCACACGTAGAGCCTGCACTAGAGGCTGAAGTAGAGAAGCGTGCGCAACTCCCAGAAGCAGAAGAGCGGGTAACAGACGCTGTTACTCCAGACCACGACTCCACGCGCTTCTTTCCACCTCTACCATCACGTGAGGGATCTTGCGTACCAATAACTCCAGTCAGCACGCGAGTTCTTGAACAGCAAGAGGAAGATGAGGGCAACTCTCCACTTTTCCGAGGGAGATGCGTGACACCAGAGCTGCCGTTTCTCCTCAGCTCCACTCCCGCTTCAGTGCCATTCAGTCGCCCCCACACAAGCCCCTACGGCCACGAGTCCAGCATGCACGCGCACCTCTTCCCGTCGCTGTCTATGCTCAACGAAGGACAACACGGTGCAAGAAAGCGCTCCTTTGTAGAAACAGACCGGAGGTCGAGTAAAGTTAGTCTCACAAAGAAACCCAAAATCAACCGAAAGCTCCACTTTGAAGATGAGGTAACAACTTCACCCGTTTTGGGGCTGCGCATAAAAAAAGAGGTACCAGACTCGAGAGCACAGCGGGAGAGGTCCCTGAAGCAGCCGCTGGGGGAATTTATCTGCCAGCTCTGCAAAGAGGAATACCGGGACCCCTTCTCTCTCGCTCAACACAAATGCTCACGCATTGTGCGCGTGGAGTACCGTTGTCCCGAGTGTGACAAAGTTTTCAGCTGCCCTGCGAACTTGGCCTCCCACAGGCGGTGGCACAAACCGCGCCCTGTGAACAATAGCCAGGGCCCAGAGGTGCAAACGAAGAGCCAGTCCCGCGGAGTTCTTCCGCTGGAAATGGACGGTAAAGAAAACGAGTTGCTGCGCATTGATAGGCACATCGAACACGGCACACCTGAGGGCTCCCACGTGGGGAGCATGGGCCCTCCGCCCACAATACCTCCTCACTACCGGACCCACGCGGACCCGCAACAAGTGAGAGCGGCGGACAGCCCTCCATCGAGCCTGCCGTTACCGTTTGTCCAAAGTTTACAGGAAGAAGAACTATACGAGTGTCGCTGCTGCGGGAAGAAGTTTCGGCGTCAAGCGTACCTTAAGAAGCACCTTGCAGCGCACGAGCCTTCGCTGACCACTTATAGCCAAGCGCGAGACAGCCAGGTATTTCTGTGTCACATTTGCGGTGCACGTTTTCCTTCCGCCGAAATACGGGACAAACACCGTCTCTGGCACACTGTGCGGGACGAACTTATAGCGGGAACTTTAGCTGGAGTTTCCGGCGGAGACATATTTCACGGGCACAGAGACACCGAGAGCAGCAACGGAGAGAGCGAGCCGCAGGACTCACCGCACCTGTTCTCCAGTAAACAGTGTCCGTCCACGTTCTTCAGCTCCTCCGGGCTCACGAGACACATTAACAAGACTCACACTGCGGAGGACCGGCACGTCATGCTGTTGCAGATGAGCGTGCGCCCGTGAAACTCAATAGGGACACGTAAACAAACCGCAGTCTGCTGTCCATTTGATTTAAAAAAAAAAAATAAATGAAGATAAATAAAAAATAAAACATAAAATAGAGCTGAGGATCACGCTTCACGCATGGTGCCTTTCGCGAATAGTCTATTGATTTTGTTTTAAGTTTGACTGTATTTATAAAAGCTAAAATGTGGACTTGTCCTTTTAGCTGAATTTATCCCTATTGGCCAGATTTGATCGGAGCTGTCCACGGTGCTGAAGCTGTAGCACTGGACTCCCATGGATCTATTAAGTTGATTCCGCACTGCGCTGTCCACGTTACTGATCTCACATGAGACGAAATGGTTCACTAAAAGCTAAATATTAAAGTACTCACTCAACTCAGGAGTGCAATAACTGCAGCATATATATATATATTTTTTCCAGAGTATAAGCATTGTTTTGTTTTTGCGGTAATACAAAAACTCCCAACACAAAAAGGCGACATAGCCCACATAGGCTACATGTGAGCTAGAGAGAGGTTTAGTGAAGCAAGAGCTATTTAGTTGGAAAACTAGTTAGTGCATTGATTTTCATGTAATTACCATGTTCACATTTTCTTAATGCTCAAGCAGTACAGTGACTTTACATAATTGTCAAATTATTTTGGGAAAAATACATTTAAGGTGTCCTTCAAAATAATCACTGATTACAAATTTTATACAGATAAATAAACAATATGCCTTTGCTTGTATCACATAATTGCATCTATCAAAATTAAATACGTAATAGTAACCTATTGTAATTTATTTCATGAAATTATGCTGAAACATACTGTATTTGCTTAATGTTTTTATAAAGCATAATTGTGAAAGGATTGGTCAAATGTCAAGAGTATCAATAAACAAACAAATTTGAAAAAAGTCTGGGCACTTTTTTAAACTGTTATTTATTGATGCTTTATTGTCATATTCACACATAGGTTTGAATGTGTTTTTTTACACATCGTTGGTTTGTCAGTAACACTGTAGTGAGTGTGGTCATGCTCTTGTGTGTGGTGTCACAGGTCAAACACATGCACTTAGCACTGCGGGCTCATGCAGTGGACAGGACAGTCAGTAGTTATATCCGCTTCATCACAAATGACAGCATGATTTATCAGCCCTCCAGAGAAACTGCTTATGGAAGTCTGCATTTTCTACTTAATAATAAAGTTTTGCACAAATCTACAGAGAATACATGTAGCTTATGAAGGCATATTTGCATGTACTGTATCAATGTAGGTGGACACAAATTAAGGTTTTCAGTATTTCAGTTTAAAATGTTGTATGTTTACACTGCATATTCAGCATTCAATATTTTAAGCATTTAATGTTGATGGTTGTCTCTATGTGGCTGTAAGATGTGATATATTTCTGACCAATATTCTGATGTTGACAGTACAAAAAAATGACTTGTAACATTGACTCCAGAACATGAGGCAAATCAAAGGTTGACAGTGATGAGATGATTCTGAGTGTTTGTCAATTTACAGCGTGTACACATTATCCCATAATGGGAAATGAGCAACTAAAGCACATGTTTGACCAAATATAGGGCCAGCAAGGGCAGACTTCACCATCTTCTTTAGTAACATGACTGTATCAGTGACAATTTACAGGGACAAATGACAACATACAAATAGTGATAAAGCAAAAGTGACTTCTAATATTATGATCAGATTGAAGTGAAGTAAAAAAAAAGTTTAACTCCCTTTCTTCTATGGTTAAAAGTACATTTACGTAACAATGAGATGTGACAGATGACACAGGGCTGCAAAAAAAGCAGGAGTGCTGCCAAGCAGTCATTACAATGTATGGAAAATACACTTCTTAATACCACAGCCTTTGCATTAGAAATATAAATGATAAAGACGGAGTGAGCAAAACTATAATTTATAATTAGAGTGTCCAATTAACATCTTTTGCTGACTCGTGTAACACAAGTGTAACAATACTGTAATATTTCTGATCCAAGTGGTATTAATAATACAAAAAAGGATTAGGGAACATTTTGCAACAGAAAAATGCTACAATTACAGATCAAAATATGATTTCTGAACACCGGTTTTGCCGATTGTTGAACGATATTCACTGCATCTAAAAGAAGCAAGATCTATATGATACAGGTATCAGGCTGTGTTATTAACATTAACACAACAACATGAACAAAATACAGTTATTACTAAGCTATTGGAGTTTAAACTCGTAGTGTCAGTCCATGTTTAGCAGATGTGGCCTGGGGCTAAGACCACAGTTTGGTTTTGGCAGCAAAAAAACAGTATATACACAAGTAGCTTTCTCTCACTGTACACCTACTTATAGATCCATATCTATTATACAGTATATAGATTTATACTCAAACATATATAGATATACAGATAATACATGTATTATCATTACGGCTAAGAACAAGGAAACATAACTGTGGTTCTCTTGCTTCAAATAAAACAAAAAAAACAGCAACTTTCTCAGTCAACACTTACAATCAAGTAAAAAAGTATAACGAAAAAAATGCAGTGATATCAGTGCTTTTTACGTTTAAATAATCAGCAAAATAATATGTAACAAGTGCTTGCTTTTTGATTCGTTCGCAAAAGTCTTTTAAAATCACACTTTCTGACTGAGAAATATTTTTGGCAATTCAGAAGCCATAACTTCAGTCTACACATTTCGTCATGAACAATAGAAGCATTTATATTTTTAGCGTTGCCAATACAACCCAGAACCCCATTTACAGATCTGACCATAAAAATAGACATTTATCACTACATTTGTGGTGCTTTTGGAACAATCTAATTTCTTTTCTATCAAAACTCAGCTTTTGTTTGTACATCCTTGTCCTCCTATGGTACAAATATACAGCATCTACGCAGCACCTGTTTTTTTCTGTTACAATGTGCTCTCATACAAGGGTAGGGACATGAAGTAATACTCAACAACCACTTGTCCAGCATTTTTTTTTTTTCAAAAGCATGGCTGAGAATAGACAGCAAAAATATCAGCATCGGCCACAATTCAATAAAAGTTTTTCAGTACATTGTGGGATATGATAGGAAATGTATAACACAAGCTCTATTTTTCTTAATTATGTTGCAAATAGGCTGGATATATTTTGTGCTGAAGTGAAAGTCTATAAGCTTAGGTCTTATTGGCAGACCCAGATGAGCGGCGCAGCTTCATGGACATGCGACTCTTGCTAGTCCTGGGAGACATAGGGGACGCTGAGTCGCTCCCGGCCTCCCCAAGTGCCGGACTTTCTCCCCGAAGAATCTCGAGGCAGGAGCCTGATGGGAGGATGAGGGGTTGAATGAACAGAAAAAGAGATAGAGAGATGTAGAAAGTAATTATCAATACACTGCATAATTTTATATTCTACAGAGATTCATAACACATGACATATAATGGGAACAAAAGGACAGACAGCTCTAAAGAGGTTTCTAAATTCATATTAAACTAAAGTAAGTGAAAATTACTCCTACTAACTAGATGTGTCTGGGTCTAAGTATGGGGTGAAATAGAAAAGGAGTTAGCAGACTAGAAAAAAGACAAGTTTAAGAGTTAACCAGCACCAGTCAGAATTAACAACTTAACCAACTGAACAAAAATAAAGTCTCTAAACGAGACACTAGACTATATAAAACTTAGGCTAGAGAAAGTTACAGTTCCATTAAGCCAGTCAAATCCCTATATTGACACTTTTAAGTGAGACTTCTTGTTTATTCTTGCAACATCTCCCGAGATAGCACGTCATCATTATACCATACTCAAATAACACCTTCTAATGCAAGATACAAAAGCTGGAGAAGCCTCACATCTTCTTTATGTAGTTCAAGTGCAATAAAGGGTGTTGTGAATTTTAGAGACATGAACGGAATTGATGAAATAATGTCAATTTATAAACTTTTTTTTATATTTAGCCCATGTTGGCAGACTAATCTAGCACTATCTACTATGAGTCAATAAGCTACAGTACACATCTGGGATCTACACATTACCATTCACAGCTAGCATGAAGGACCTTCTGCTTGAGGCCCTTGCCCTTCAACCTGAGCAGGTTCAAACTGTCTATTGGTTTAGGGACCATAAGATACAGAGCACTGTGTTCCTCTGCACAACAGTGGACATGAGGAAGCATGAAAAGAAAAGAAAAACATGAAGTACTGTGCAAAAAAAGAAGAAAATGTATATGAAAATTAATAATAAAAGAATAAAGGAAAACAAGAGGAAAAAAAAGACATAATGCAGACCCTAAATCAAATATGCACTGTACTATACATAATTGCTTTTAATGAACTTAAAAAAAAAAAAAAAGGATGGCTTGGATTCATGCTTACCCTTCCAAAGTAAAATCTTTAAGGTAGTTAATGTTTGCTCATTTTATTGAAAACTAAATATGAATAATTTCTACATAAAACATATTGCTTTTCTGAAATTCTGAATAACTGCCCAATAGCCTGCCTAAAAGTAATTAACATTTGCTTCAAAGAGGTTCATTTAGGTCTTCCAACATTATTTCCAAATAAAGGTTCTTTTTAACAGACCAGTGTGTTGTTTACACACACCTCGACATGTTTCAGATGCCTTCTGCATTCTTCTTCAGAAGGGTCACGTGATGTTACAGTGACGTGTCTTGCAAGCTGTTTTACACAGATTTTGGCACCATTCTTCTACCAGCATTGTTAGGGGAATAATGCCATCTGCAGTCCGACTTGTCCAGGACAGCGTCTTTGAAAGTTGATAGGTTCCCTCGTCCCTGTATATTGTCCTGTGGGCTCGTTTCCGGATCTCCTTAATCCAACGTTTGTGTTTGTTGTCCTCCATCCCTACCGATGCAGGTAGGAGAATGGCACCAAAATGTGTGTAAATCAGCTGGCAAGACATGTCACCGTAACATCACATGACCCTTCTAAAGAAGGATGCAGATGGCATTCGAAACATGTCAAGGTATGTGCGCAATGGTCTGTTAAAAAGAACCTTTATTTGGCAATTAACATTTGGTTTGAAACTAATAAAAAAGCTACATGTGGCATTACATTGAAATGATAATGTATTAAGGAGGACAGGAGCATACAAAAGGTAAAAAGTTAGTTTCACCACAGTGCAGGTTAATGAAACAACATTGAAACACATGTAAACTTTGTTATATGAAGGAAATCTCACTCCCTCATACATAAATGCAACTTGGATTAGGCTTAATTATATTTCTCTATGTGTGTATAATGTAAAAATATAGTTTAAGCTATGACCAACCAAATTGCACCAACAAGTGGAGTGAACATTTCCTTTACACCATCAGAAATGTGACTTTAGACAGTAAAATTCAGAAGAGGAAACATGGGGTCAGTAAACACACACACATAACAAGGAGATATTAGATATAAGAAATGGTTAGGCAGAAAATGTCAGTGGCAAGAACCAATCAGAACAGGGAGTGTCAATCATGTGACCAGGCTTACCTTCTTAGCAATAGGCAAGTGAGACATTACGATCTAAGGGATGGGGGGAAATGGGGAAAATAAACAGAAATAAAAATAATAATAAAAAGGGGAGTTTAAAGGTAAAATAAAAAAAATGGGCAAAAAAGAAGATACAAAAATTTTCATTGTGCGGTTATGGGACCTGTGAGTTAACTTGACAGAGGGAGGGAGACAAAAAGAGCAGGGCTTCAGTCTTTTTCATGATTTGAGAGCACAGAATCAAAAGATTGAGGTCATTTTAAACCAATTCAAGAGGTATGATTTTGATTCTGGGCTCTGAAATGTTTTTGAAGCTGAACAACACAAAAACAGTCATCTGTCTTTTGCATGTTACGTTATTCAGCCTCAAGGCAAGATGATTATTTTATGGTAGTTATTGTCAATATTATTTGAGGCACATTAGCTTGAGAGATAAGCAGCAGGATGTCAATTACACGCACACGTTTAGACAGTCACACCTCAGCAGTCGCCGCAGCAACCCTGTTTAACCTCATTATACAGAAAATGTGTGCCGTTTGTTTAAGTAATTATGGCACATTGAAAACATACAAACCTCATATTTTACAATATTACATTCATTAACCAAACAAATGATGCCAAATTTGTTTAGATTAGATGTCCCTATTTTTAACACATTATATTTAGATATTACATTTTAGCTGTACCTGTATCAGAAGGAAAGTGTGTGCACGGAGCAGGGCTGTAGACCCGAGCAGCATAATCCTCGAAGGTCGTGGGTTCCTGGTGATGCTGCACAATAGTTTCAAGGTATCGGGCACGCTCCTCATAGCTGATGTCAAAGGTTAAGGTGACAAAATGTAACAGGAAAAAGCAAGAAAGATTATGCGAATGAAAGAGTGGATGAGAAATTGTGGTTTGACTGTAGATTTTAGTGGGTTTCTTTCACATGAAAAAGCTTGGCAAAGGATGTTTTTTTGTTTTTATGTTTTGTTTTGACCATTAAAGAGCATGTTGTTAAAAAAATAGCCCTATTTTGCAATGGGGAAAAAATATGAATATATAGTCCAAGTAGATGGTCCATAACCAGCATCTTTAGAAAAAACAATGTAATTTGTACAACAATAAAAGGATCAGAAAAAATATATAACTAAGCAACACAAGACAGAACAGTTTAATTCACAGGAGCATCATTATTTGCTTTTATAAGCCTCATGATTTTCTATTAGAATGATTATGTAGGTCCATACTCTTATCTATATATCCAGCCCTAATGACAGCTGTTGAGCACGCACACATAACTCAACCCCATTAGCTCCCAATAGTAAAGCCATTTGCTCCAATAACAGTGGTTTTCAATGGCTGCATGCATCTGTATTTGATAAGCCTGGGCCCCAGAAATGGTAGTGAACGAGCTTTATGGCTGACTGTCTATGTAAGTGCATGTCTCTGTTTAAATGGGATTAGGCCAATGAATCTTCAGAATGAAATCTGTGTGTTTGTGCCTCAATGCGTGGTCCTGTGTTGTGAATGAGCCAGCCATCTGTAACAGCACCCATGGGTTTTCTATTGGGTTACACAGGCAGTCTATGGGTCTCAGAAGGAGAGGGGTTCAGGTCTAATGGTAACTGATCCAGTTAGAGACAATGATAATAACAACAATATGGCTCCCTTAAAGCGAAAGGACAGACTGAATGACCAGGAAACCAGGGTAAACCACTGGAGATAGTGTAAGTTGGCGGTAAATATTGGTATTACAGAAAAAGTGAATAGTAGTTACTTGAATACACATAGATATTATATTTTTTCATAGTTTCAACCTAGAAACCTTTACTGCAGTGATATCTTTTTAAAAGAGCTGTACATTGAGCTCTGCCAACTGAAAAAAAAAAAAGACAAACTGTGCAAGTTGGGAGAGCTTTGGAGCTTTTGGAGACCAGTTCAATATTGTCAAGGTTGAAACACTTAAAAGCAGAACCATTGCCAAGAAAGCCACCACATGACTATACATTTGTAATTCTAAATAATACAAGTTAGAATTACAAACTTTACAAAAACAATATATGCAACAAACCATTTCAAAATTTCTTTAAATCTTTAAAAGCAAACTTTGATTATCTAGGGTGAAAAACACAGCAAAATATGGTTAGCTGGTCATGCTATGGTTGTATGTAATGTCTAAGCATAATGACAGAACTAAACTATTATACAGCAGTTGCCCAACTAATCAAAGTAAAAATAGCAGTTTTCTCCTCATTTAGCACGCTGTAAATCACAGTGGCATATGAAGGAAATGAAGAGGATTGGAGGTGCAAAGCAAGTGCGATGCAGTGGGCGGAAGGCAGGGGCTGACTTGTAAAACAGAGTGAGAAGCGCAGTATGTCGGCCGGAGGATGAGGCAGGGGAAGAGCAGCAGTCTCAGCAGCAGTCACGCCACGGCTCCATGTGACGACTCTGCTCGCCTTTTTCTGCTCCCCGCTCCCCTGCATCGCACTTTCGCCTCTGACTCCTCCATGTGTGCCAGGATGCAAGGCAATTAGAGGAAACAATTAGCCATTTCCGAACAACGCTGTGCTGTTGTTTTAGTGTGAAGCAGCAGAGGTAGCAAGGGAAAAAAACGAAAAACGTGTATTTACATTTAAGTACTTTGAGAAGGCCAAAACTGAATAAATAATCATTTTTTTATTATTGTTAAAAGAAAAAAAAAAAATCAAGTTAAAAGATATAAAAACTAAACATAATAAACATAAATGATAATAATTATCACGAATACAAAAAAGACCTAGACAATGCCCTTTCAAGCAGCTACGCTATTGATTCAAATACAGTCCTGTACCAAGGGTGAGCAATATTGAATAAATAAATGCATAAATAAATGCATAAATAAATGCATAAATAAATAAATAAATACATAAATAAATAAATAACAGATCTGGACAAACTTTTTGGGATTGTCAAGATAACTATAATTAGATTATATTTTTGCAATCCATCATAAATTTTCTAAAACGTGCCTGTAAATGTTGAATTTCAAGTATCTACCTGTACCTATGTCTTAATCTTTTTTATGTAAGTATTAGTTATGTCTGTGTAATCCCTCAGTCATTCAGGTATGATCCATAGTAAAAGCAAAATTTTGCTTTTACTAAGTATTAGTTACTTCTACAAACTCAGTGTATGCCTGCTGCCCCCAATACACTGTCCACAGTCCATCTGAGAACAAAAGGAGGAGGTCAAGAGAACTCCAGCAGCAGAAGGGACTAATATTGAGCAGAAAGTAAATAAATAGATATTGTAGCACAGCTGGGATAAATGACTGGAGTTTTGTTCCTTTTTCACTGTCTATTTCCTTTGTCTCTCTGCTCTTTCTTCTTCCCAGCGTGGGCTTTCTGCATGTGGCCCCGTGTCACTGCGGCACAAACACAAACTCACACTGAGCGGCAACACAACAAGACACAAGAAGTGCTTACAACTTTGATAACTTTGGCACAATAAGAGGAATAGAACAACGACAACCCTAAACCAAGTGGAAAATGCTATAGATGTTAAGAAATCGATACCCCAATATAAATAGATACTAAATCTTGTATCGAAACTAGTTTGACTAGAACTAGTCATTAAATCATAAAATAGGATAGAATTGGATCTTTTCTTAATTGTTTTAGAATAGTCTTGATCATTCAGTTGTCTCAAAAAATAGTAGTTTTTGTTATTGTTGTATCAAAATCAGTAGAGTACCAAGCATTTTCTTTAGTTATAAAATAAAAATTGTATTGTGACAACACCAATTTAGATTTTAATATATGGCATTAATAAACTCATTTCACAGCCATTCTTTTACTAAGTGTTCCTTGTGTAGTTATTTTGAGGCTTCCTGTTGATGTAGACTTGCCAAAGACACTAGACAATTTAGTCTAACAATCCATTTTTGATCATATCCTTCTGCTGCAGCTTACAGAAAGACACTGTGTGGAATTAAGAATGATTTGCAACCAATCCAAGCTTGACTGATTAAGCCCTAAAATAACTTCAGTGAGTGAATATTTACACTACCAGAATTTGACTTTTCTGTCCTCATATTCTTTTCTTTTCAGTAATTCTTTTTGGAAACTTGACCTAGCAGGAAACTTATTTGGCAACCATATAAGAAGTCTTTAGTAAACATCTTGTAAAACCCGTTCTACACAAATAAAACCATACATAAAAACTGCAAGGTAAAAAAGACAGCCTGTATCTGTCTCATCGGCACCTCCGCCTCACTCTCTCCCTGTGGTCCGTCCAAATGGTAGCAATGAAATGTGCTGTAATTGAATTTCAGATGGGCCCTCTTATTAAGTCATTAGCAGCAAAATATCTCGCTTTCTGGGAGAGAAAAGGGAAAGATTATAAAGGAGAGTGACAGAGAGAGAGGAGATAGAGCCGCATTGGTGTCTAAAGGTGGACAGGGGGACGACGGGCAAATATAAAAAGGTTCTTTTGTGTGAAGTCAGAAACTCATTTTCTTGGCGCGGTTGAAAAGAGTGGAGAGAACGTTGGTGCCGTCCCTGGTCCATTTCAGAGGCTTTCTGTCCCTCTCTCTCCCGCAGCGCTCTTCATTGTGCTGATGTTCGACTCCTGTGATCACTTGAGACCGAGCGAGCGGAGAGGACGCAGGAGGAGCAGAAGGGAGCTTGTTAGCGCGTTAGGGGTCGGGCGGGCTGGGATGTGTGGTTTTGAATATTTAACTGTCTGACGACTATGACATTATATGATAGTAATTATATTCATAGATACATATGTAGATTTTGCTTCTTAGCATTTGGAAACAAATCATTCAAAACTATAGATATCTTGTGTGTCTGCTAATATTTACATTTACATGAGAAAAACAAATTACTAAATGAAAGCATGAATATCAGCACAGTTGAAGAATGATTAACACTCAGATAAGGACATTTCCATGATTGTAGGGGAGCACATAAGAGAGCACTATACAACAAGATGCATTATTAATTAATAATAAATAATAAATGATAAATAATTAATAAGGAGGTGGGAAAAATCTCATGTTTGTCTGACCTTTTCTTTCCCACACAGATATAACCCTCTGCATTTATGCGAGTTTGGAAAGTTAACTCATCTCTGATATGCCAGTGTCCATACTTTTTTGCCATCTGCACCTTACTATTACAATGTGCCCAAATAAGTGATTTTCTCCTGTGATTCATTAATAAAGTTAAGTTTCATAATTTCTTAAAATAATCAACAAACTCCTGTAGAATTTGCTGAAGTTGAAGTCAATGACAAGTACAGGCTCCGTGCTAACTGCATACAAATGGGAGTATTGACAGCCACTATAAAGCCTTTGAGAGCCGATCAATAATGGTCGAGTGAGTCCCCTCAAGCAGAAGTCATCTTTGAAGCCGTCCTGCGTATAATGCCATGTATTACTTTGAAGTAGAGGTGTTGTGTCGTCAGTGATTAGGAAAAGACACTGCTCATCACTGTGCATTATGCTGACACTTTAAACACACAGCAAATTAGTTACATACCAACTATGCACCCATCTTTTGTTGCTTTTGAAAATGTAATTACATGTTTTTAAACTTAATTTGGAGTTATAAAAAGTAAAAATCAGGGGACATGTCAGTATGTTATCTGGAAAAATCTGGAAGAAAATATATACTAGATGTTTAGGAACTTTTGCAGGGTAGTTATTTAAATAACTACAAGTTTTAAGTACTTAAGTTATTGTCAAAAAAAGATGAGCTTTTCAGTATTTTATACATTTCGGAGCTGTTAACTATATAGTCAAAGTCACAAAGCATTAAAACCACTCTAGTTGCAAAAGATACCTCTCTTTCATATTTGCTGTATCTCGGTCCACATCTCCCCAGCGCACTGAGGTCCAGCCTATCTGTCCTCTGCACCCCGGGCATTGGAACAGACAACAGAGAAGGGGACATCAGAGGGATAATACAATTGGAAAAGCTTTACAGTGTGTAATGATAAACCTGTGTGTGTGTGCGTTCATGCCCAAAGGAACAAGCTAATGGGTTTATATCTTTCTGTGATAGCAATGATATGGAGGCTTTGTGATTTCATTAAGGCTGTGCGTGTGTGTCCACGTACGGCGAGATGGGGACACAGATAGGTCACTCTGATGCAGTTGTTATTGTTAGGGGCAAGTGCACACAGTGGCACAATCGTGTTTAATGCCATTTATCTGCTCTTTAAACTAATCCTGAAATGAAGGGAAAAAAGTATTGAAATTCTAATCACCACTTTTTCACCAGTTCACCTTAATCTGCTGAAAACACATCACAACGCATCAGTTGCAACTAGGAAGCCCTGAAGCAGCCAACATAATCCTCATTTCACACGCAGGGCATAAACCACTGTAATAATAATAGATTAGACAGATTTATTTTATTTTTATCTTGAGGCTGTAAAACAATATTTGCCCACATCATAGGCGCAAGGTATAGCCATGTATGCCACATTAAAAATGACATTTATATAATTTCATATGAATAAAATGTCCCTTTGAGCAGGATTCTTCAGTGCTAAACTCTTCAACATCCTTTTCTTAGTGTCAGTAGCCCACAATATAATGGTTTTATATAACAAGTCACCACAATGAAAAAAAACATAATTCGTTAACAAATATGTAATTAATGGGAATGTAGATTTTAATAAAGCAAACAACTTGTATTGGTACTGATGCTTTTCATGTTGGCCATAATCTTTCATCAATTTCCAAAAAACATATATATTCAGCACAATTATAATGCATTGTTTTGTGATTCATTGATTGGTAAGCCAATACTAATGCTGTAGTTTATGTGATATAGTTATTATTTTATATATCAAATGTGCAGGAACCAATAGGGCTCATACACACTTCAACTTCAGTTACATTTTATGGACATGTGTGATCGCCCTGGCTGAATCTTAAACAGCTCATCACTTGAAAATGCTTACATTCAGATGGGTAACCCGACAACGTGCATCCATGTTCTGGGACGCATAAGCGGCGACACACTGCAGATTAGCTTGTTTACCGGTCGGAGGGGGGTCCGAGCTGAGAAGGTGCGCTGATGCCGCTGATGGCTCTAGCGCATGTGTCTGCACGGGGAGACACAAACTGCCACATAGACAAGTCATTACGAGAATCATACATGCCGAAAATTAGACCAAAAACATGATGAGCTGCATTGAAAGTAATAATCATTTTCACTCACTCATTTTTCCTCTGATTTATCTATGAGGAAAAGCAGTATCTACAAGTTAGGTTGTCCTTATTATCAAAATATATACAAAATTACTAATGCAAAATTGTAGTTTCCAAACATTTTTGTATTATAGTTATTATAGTTCAAATAACAAGGGAAAATGAACAACTCTCTGACTAGACTTTAAGATGCCTTATTACAACATACATAAGAAATTAAACTTGTAATATAGAAAAAGGAACAGCTCTAGTAGCACCAGTAGTGGTAGAACATAGACTTAGTTTTGAATAACATATGGGATCATTTGAAAAATGTAACGTATCAAGGAGTTTTTTTTTACTTACTATAAACTAAGAACATTTAAAATTATGCTATTGCAGAATGTCACATACACACACTTGTGACATGGGCATCCAGCAAGCAGCAATACCAGTAGTACAGACACAAGACATAATTCCCAAAGGAGACCAAGAAGAGATTAGCGGTGACCCTCCTCCTCACCCTGCCCTTTTCATTTCCTACATTCACCCAATGGGAAACAATTAAACTTAAGCACCTCCTTCTGCCTGCATTCACGCTGTCATTCTCTTAACCGCAAGCTAAGGATGTTTTTAAGCTACAGATATCTAATGTCCTAATGTCATTTCAATTTAGCAATTACATTTTGTCTTATTTCTAATACATAAAGGTAAAGTAATGAATTTGCTACTGAAAACCAGCTTTATCTCATATCGCTATAGTTGGCAGAGCCCACTCTTGCACCGCAGCAAAGTCAGAAGAGGTGCTCCTTCCACAGAGAATAGGTGGCGTAGAGGATAAAGGATACCATGACCCCATTTTAGCATCACCAATAACAAAATGTCTTCAATTTGTAAGGTTGCGCCCTCACCTTTTTACTGTGGTGAGGGACACACACTCCTTGTCACACACGGCAGATTGTAGCCTGACTGGGACAATGGAGCCTATTGTGGGGCCTGGCACAGAAAGGCCAGGCAGGCCGGTAGGCGTTTGGCTGCTCCCTCTCTGTGTGTCTATGTGTGTGTGGATATGGGGGATAATAGCGCTACATGCCCAGAGCTGCCATCATTTCAGTGGGAACAGAGTGTGAAAAAGAGACACACACAAGCCCATAAAACGCACAAACGCACAACCGCAGCACTGCTATCACACCGGGCCATATGCTGACCCCAGCCTCAGCACAGCTATCTCTGCCAATCAACAACTAGAGGGCTGTCCCGCGCACACAACGGAACGACCAAACACAACAAAACACTCTAATCCGAAGAGTCAAATATATAGGTATAACACAGGGACCATGAAATACATACATGTAAACCAATGGATGACATGTAGTGGACGATAATGCCCATCAACACTGGCTGGCAGAGTGTAGTGATTTTTGTGTGTGTGTGTGTGTGTGGAGGAGCTTAGCATCTTTCCAACATTGTTCCCCAGAAGCACAATCACCCGAGAGCAGATGGAGGCTGGCCACACACACGGACCCGCGCATATCCTCTCGCACAAATATTCACTCTGTATACAGTCATATGTCAGTCAGATGGCCAGGCAGCTGCGGCACAGACACACAGGTGAACCTTTGCCCAAGCTGGTGACAGATCGCAGCAACGGACTGAAGGACGTCTGGATGCAAGACTCCACACTGCACTTTTCCATGCTAAAACTTTAAATGTACTTACTTTGCTTGAATACACTAAGAGTGCATTGCCTACAGTATTAAGATTTCCATATAGTAAAACAATTTAATGAAAGAAAGCATAAAATTACAGCAATTCAAATTACATGGTTTGCTCTAACTGTTGAATTGATTATTTCAAGTAATACTCTAACCTTTGTCTATTTAAAGTCATTTTCCATTACTTTTTGCCAGATAGATACTTGATAGTGATGTATTATACATATTGCTGAATATCAGTCACTGTTGAAGGTCTTGGACTGCTTTTGTTGCTGCAGAGAGTTGATATGCAAGATAGATCTGTGCTTACAAACAACTGCCCCAGCAGCCTGGCACCCTCTCTGTGTGGTGTGTATGCCTCCATGTGTGCTTGAGAGATTTTGGATGGTTCTAGTCATGGTGAATGAAAGATCAGAGAAAGAGAAAAGGCAGATGGACTGCCCTGAGGGCCAGGGAGACAAAAATGAGGGAACAGAGGAAGACAAAAATGCCAGTTAACCAATGACACACTTAGGCCTGCCAACTTATCCCCCACAAACCCCTGTGTCCGACCATCAGTGCACATAGTCATGCCGTTTTAGTTAGTAGAAGTCAGCAAAGCAGCACGTAACCTTTAACACGTGTAGCTCAAAAATCTATATTCCAAACTATTTTAGAGAATATGAGCGAAAACCGAGTTCATATATGTAGTTCAATTGCATATGAAATTATAAGATCAGGTGAAAAAACTATAATAAGTACTAAAATACATGTGCAACTCAAAATAATAGAATTAGTAAAGAAGATGGCCCATGCCTCAAACAATAATAATTTGTATACTTTTTAAAAAATCATGCCTTTTAAATTTGTTGACATATAAAAAACCTTGTTTCTCTTAGCAAAAAAGACATGAATGAAGCCAATGGAAGTAAAAACTGAATGAAAAACAAAGTTATCTGAGAAGACACAGAGCAGAAATCTGATAAAAAGAAAAACAGAGAAGCATCGAGATAAGCATGGGGCTGTTAAAGAGACACAAGAGTCTAAACAGGGACAAAATGGGACAGAAAGATGAAGATGATAACGTAAAGTGTATGTGCACGAGCCACAGACGAGAAAAACATAGCACAATGAGACAGGGGCGTCTCTCACAGAGCCAGGGGGAAGAGAGAGAGGAAAAACTGACAGTAATAGGGCACAGGAAAGGGAGCGCTGGAGTGACTGAAGAGCGGAGTACAGAGGTGTGTAGCTCCAAGATGGAGAGTCAATAATGACTGATTACTGTAATTCAGCCTGTCAGGGACATCGACCTGCTGCTACTACCAATCAATACACACCAGGACACAGGCAGCCACACACAAACACCTTTCAAGACACTGACCACTTCATGTGTGCGGCCCAGCACGTGGACAGGACACAGTAGAGACACACAAGTCCACAGGCTCAGAGCGGACAGAGGGGGGTAGGCCTAAAGTGGGACAAGTATATGTTCAAGAATCTCCACACACCAGGAAGCAGCTGCATTCAACACTGCAAATGATAATACTGACAGCAAGAGCAAACCTGAAGACTGTGAAATAATGAATATAATAATAGTAAATCATGAAGTAATTAATGAGACTACCCAATTTATTTCATATCATAAGTAAAATCTGTTTTGCCCCATTGCAGGTATATTATTAAAGCAGCTCTTAGATGTTCTGTGTAAAATAAACATGCATTATAATTAGGGTGAAAATTACACCGCTGTCTGCAAAGTGTACACAGAACAAATTGTGCAATTGTGCTCCACACAGAATAAAAAAAAAATCAGCAGCATAATATTATATAAAGTGCTCAGTTTTAAGATTGAAAAAAAATAGCATGCTAGTTGTTGTTAGCATTATGGTGATGACAAAACTCCACTCTGGCTTCTGAAAGTTGTGAAATATGCTTATAATCTAATTGTTGTGAATAATTAGTGAGTACCTCCATTAGCATAAGAACCGCACCTTTCTTTCTTTAATTTTGTTAAACTTCTAACAAAAGTGACTTACCAAGAGGAAGATCTTATTCATGTTTTAGAAAAGCTTAAAAAGGATACAAATTTTGATAGAGAGGAATGAGGGATTTCAAGGCTCGACTGGCATTGATGGCGGTGGCTCTGACCATTGTGGGTAAAATCTTCATGTCCACTATAGCACCATCAAACAGTGGTCCAAAGAATGGAACCTTGAGAAAAGAAGGGAAATTACATACATAAGCCTTTCCATGAGCAAGTGAATATTGAACTATTGGATTGAGGCTTTGGTTAATTGATTTATCCAACTGCTTGCTAGTGGAATCCACCATAACCATTAATGTCAGGACTCTTATTAAATTTATTTGTGAAGCAGATCTCCAAGTCATGCACTCTGTGAGCCAGTACACTGCTTTCAAGACCACAACCCAGAGAATATCTCATCTTACTTGTTTTTAGATTTATGATAATTCAATATTTTGTCCTGTAGAATGAATGAAACCGAATACAGTTATACCATTAGTGTTATGGTATCTATGTCACAAAGAAAAAACAGAATTTTATTGTGTTAAGTCTTTCAAAATAGAGTTATGCTGTTGTTGTTGTGGTATTAATGTCTCTGTGTTTTAGACTGAAACATTAACCAGAGCCCCAGACTTGAGGGCAATGTCTATCAAGGTTTTTCATTCAAGGAAAAAGTTCCTTATGTCAGACATATAACCGCAAACTTATGGACTTTAGACAGACATTTAAATTATTAGGTTGGTGGTTCTCAAACTGTGGTATGAGTACCCCCAAGGATATGCGAAATGACACAGGGGGTCTTTATTTGGATGTCATTAATGTATTATATAATAAAATATATTGTTAGTATTAGATATAGTATTATGTATGCAGCTCCCACTGACATTTGGGAGACACTGTTCTCAGATTGTTTATTATACCTCTGGCTTTTTGAGTATGTGGATGGAATACATGTGGTTCTTCATTGGGTAAATGATGATTAGCACATCTCCAAACTCTGTGGGGATGATTCCTCGTCTGTAATCTCTGGAATGTTCTGACCAAACAATATGGACTTCATCATTGCCCAGGTGTCTGAGCTGAAAGAAAGAAGGAGCACAAGAAATCAGCACAAGGTACTAGAATAAACATTCAGTGTGCCTTATAAATACAAAACTGTAAATCAATGCCAGAACACAGGCTAGATGGTCAATATCCATCATAAGCCAAGGCTTCGTAGTATGTGTGCATGTGCTACATGTGGCCCTGAGGTGATGGAGTGAACAAGTGAGGCACAGAAAGGTGACAAGACAGAGTGAATGTGTCCAAAAGATCGAGCTCAGACTGAAGATGAATGGGATTAAGTCCAATGTTCTGTGCACAGCGTTCACTCAGGGGGCAATACCCAGCGCACCTGACAGCTTTGTCATTAACCTTCATGTCTACAAAAATGCCTTCTGATGCATGGTAGGTGGACTCACTAAACCCTAAGACCAATTCTAATATCCATTTACCTGAGAGAGGCTAAAATCCAGTACTGTGACACTGAAAGGCTAAAACAGCATTGCAGCTACTGTTCAGGGGTGAATAATACGCTTCTGCCTTCATGTGGTGTTGCACTTTAACCTTTTTAGTAAATAATATTATGTCTTAGAGCCGGTGGCTTTAGTCTTCACATGAATACGGATGCATCTGAGGACACAGACATGAGTGTGCGTCTGGTGGGGTTAACCACTTCTGTGTGTACAAGAGCATATGTGTTTGATGGGGCCATCAGCTGATCAGGGAGACGAATGGTGTTAGACCAGACGCTGATAATCCAATCAGCTGCCTGAAGCAACATGATAGGCCAAGAAGCAGGAAGTATGATGTGATTAAAAGGACATTACGGCCATGTGCACACCGCCAAGAGCCTGGGGGATGACAGGTGTACACATCGGTACACGCAGCACACCCTTGCACATTAAATGTGTTAGAGAGAATTAATGCAACATTTATACATACAAATCAACATAAAAATCAATAGATGTGTGTAAACCCATGTATTCATAACCGTAAGTGTAATTTTGTTATGGCCAATGCTCTTTACCCAAGAGGCTTCCTTGATTTGATTGGGGCAAATTTCCACAATACACACAATGAATATTAAACACTTATTTGCCAATATCATTTATAAGGACGGTCCAAAGAGAATCAAAGATGGATGCAAAGATTGTCCTCCAATTAGTTTTAGAGTATTAAATTCTGGCACTGTTCTGTGATTCAGCGAGTAGCACTTGTAGTGTGTTACCTTCTTGGTGAGGTTGTGGTCCTGGTCATGAGGCATGCGTGTGGAGACATGGTAGATCACCTCTGTGGTGGACGTGGCATAATACGGTGTGGTCTGGCCTGTGCTGCGGTTGCGCTGCAGACCTCCCATGAACCCACAGTGAGTGGTGAGATCCACCTAAAGAGAACAGTTAAAAGATATGCAATAAAACCATATTACTAAGAACTAGTAACAGTTGTACTGGAGAGAGACTTTATTTAAAGTTGCGCTTACCTCCCAGCCCAGGCCCGATACAAAGTCCTCATAAGCTTGGCTGCCCGCTGTGTTGGTAAGAATGGAGTGTTTGTCCTCTTGACCTTCAGCTACATAAAACACTGCAATTTTGTGTGTCTCGCGGCTACAAAGGAAAACAGCCATAAGGCTAATTAATGAGCTCAAAAGTAAAAAAGTTTAACTCATGTGCAAGCGTTATAACCTTTTTTAAGATGGGAAATTAAATAAAATCTGCTGTTTAGGAACTTAGTTATGTATATACAAAGAAATTACTACAAAAAAGACATGCCACTAAATGTTTAACTAACCAACTGAACATATCTCCATTTTACCAAAGGAATAATTGACAGTGGTAAAAGTGAAAAATGTTCATCCGTTCTTACCATTGCCGTGAATCCAAGTTCTTCAACTCCCTCAGTAATTTCTCATTTTTCCTCAACAAATGAAAGCTACTCCTGCAATGCAGAAAAATAAAGTAGTACAATCATCCATACACATCATTTTAACCTTCAATGTCTACAAGCTATTGAGACTTTGTTGCTAAACGACTGGTTGCCCCGTTTTGTTTTTTTGATCAACTATGGCTAGTATGTGCCAGGTAATACGACATGGGGCAGGACTGGCAATATAAAAGAATTCAAACATCTGGTAATACAGAAGTCAGTGTAAATAATAATCTTCACAAACTAACCCTCAACTCCCGTGTATTTTCAACAATAGTGGATTCTGATTTTTAATTCATTTCTGTTTACCACATTTTACATTTACAAAGTGCAAAAGTGTATGACTAGTCCAGAAAAGCATCCGTGGAACCAGTCACCAACCCCAACACCCCCAAAAATAAAACCAAGACTCGATCAGTAAAGCTTGGAGTGGCCTGATAATGACACATCATTCTCGTTGCTCTTTGAGTGAGGAGAAAAAGAGAGAAAGAGCGGGAGATAAAGACGGGGAGAGAGAGAGCAATTTGCTCTTTATTAAACTGATACTTGGTAATGGCCTCATTCTCTGCTTTCAAAGACTCCATTTACACCCTGGATTATAGGGAAAAGCATAAAAGGGGACACACATGTGCAGACACACGATGTGCAGGGGTGAATGTCAGCATCTCCTGTGGGTAATGCCCCACATGAATACCTTGAGAGACAGATGGGGGCAATAACACATAATTAGTTAATCTGTTCTCCTGTTTATTCACCTAAATACTTCATTTTCACCCCTCCTGCTTTTTCATATTCTCTTGATTATTTTGCTCCATTTCAATTTTTGTTTTTCTCCGTCATGATGAATACACGAGCACCATTCATCCTAATTCACCACTTCTCCCTCCATCATTCTTTTCTTTGACTACAGCCTTTTTATCCAAACTCTAAATGGGCTTAGTTTGATCAATAGCCTACTGTATTCATTATGACAGTCACAGTCTCTTGGACATACACACACCGGCATAAATGCATAGTGTTAAGAAATCTATTGTGCACGCTCAATGCTGGCAGTGTAATTCTAAGTATGAAGAGCCATGAGTGTCCATTAGCCGGCGAGGCACATCTAACATGATACCTTCACATTGTGTGTTTTAACCCAGAGTCATTGAGGGGATGAAATGTAACAACATGTGAAAAGAAAGCATGAGGTCCAATTAGCACAAAACTTTATCTTCATCTCATTTGCATGTATGGGCTGCTCGACAAAAACAACTCCCACACACCACTCAATACAGCCTGAAAATTTTAAAATAATAAAAAAAGTGCTACATTCTTTATCCAAAGGTAAAAAATGACACAACTTCTTTATTTGTGAAGCCTAATACATACAGTAAAATCTTTTAAAAGCGCTAAAGAAAGCTATTTATTCATTCACTGTAGGGGTGGGCAATACTACACACACACAAATACACACACAAATACACTCACACACACGCACACACACAAAATCAAGTAATTTTTTGCCCTCATATTGATCAATCACAACTTGCAATTTGATTTTTGTCTTATTCATAATCAAATAAAAATGTCTTTCAATATTAATTTTCTGAACATAAACAACTTTACGTTACGTTTACGTTCCCAATTAACACAAAATAAAAATCATCAAATGTTTGCAGAGTTCAGACTTTGGAAGAATACATGCTTTTACTGACAGGATTTGTTGCATATCATTGACAATTAGAGATAACTGAATCTTGATCTCTATTTAAATTTTTCATAATTTCACAGCCCTAATTCATTCCCTCCATTCGATAATGGTAAACTGAGGATTAATGAAACATGGCTGCCTCACCTCTTTTCCCAGGAGTTTAGACCCAGTATGTTGATCAGTAATCTGCAGTAATAAAAGGCCGATTGTGGTGTCTCTGTGTCTGGCTCAGGATGTGGCATGGCCCTCATATTCAACTCCTCACCTCTCTGAAATATTTCACAAATAAAAAAATTAATGAATTAAAACACTTTACAATGTATTATTAAGTGGATCAATAGACAATATTTTGAACAATATATACATGAAGAACAAAGTCTTTCTCAGCTGCACTCTGCTTCAAAATGGCATTTATCACATCATTTTCCTGCTTCTCTGAAACACAGGCTGGAGGTGGTGCAGGAATGTTAAGTGGCATGCCTGGCAAGAAAATGAGGGTACATGTCAAATAAGTCAAAATCTTTGTGACAATTTTGGTAAGTTCCTGTCAACAAATATATATTATCATTATTTTAATAAGTGGACATGTGTACCAGCTCGTTGCAGACACTCAGGACTGGAGTATCCCATGTATTGCAGCATTTCGTCCAGGGCATCTTCTCCTTCCCTTAGTGAATCCCATGCTGGCACGGCCTCCCGACACACACGCTTAGCTAACGGTGGGGCTAACGTCTGCTCCAGTCCTGGTTCACTTTTGTCATCATCACTCACTTCCAGTTCCTTCTTATTTTCCCCGTTTTCTTCGTCCTCTGCTTCGACTTCTTCTTGGTCTCCTTTCTCCATTTCAACAACTTTCCTCTCTTCCTCTTCCTCCTGTGACTCCTCCCTCTCATCTTCTTGGAAACTGTCTTCTTCCTCTTCCTTGTTTACTTCCATTCTTTTGGGCAGACTTCCTGGTGGGGTACGTAAATGGAGGTTTGTAGTGTGAGTTGCCTGTATATGAGACAGGAGTGTATGTGCTGGGCTGCTTGGGCTAGTAGGAGGTGGCCCATAGAGGACAGCGGAGTCCCAGGAGTGTTTTCCAGCAACATCCCGGACAATGACACGAACACAAGCGGGAGCTGAAGACAAACCAGCGGTCATGCCACCTCCTGGCACTCCCGACTCTGACCGGATCTGGGAATCAAATAAAAATATAAATCATGATGTATATTTGCATAAAACTGAAAATGTATATTACACATATTAGCCACATACCTGAAGTACAGAGAGTAGCGTGGTTCCATTCAGAACCAAAAATTGTAGGTTAGGTGAGTGGAAAAGTTCTGGCCCAAGATCTGCACTCTCGCAGTATGGATTGTCATGGTTTTCACACACCTATCAGCCAAAATCAAAATATTCTCATATAGAAGGCTTAAAGCTTCAGAATTACAACTATATCTAGATTACAAGCCCAGAGGCAATTGCAACAAATTCAAAATTTAGTTTTTCCCAAATTTTTCATCCCTGCTTAAACTGAAATTACTTTTTGATCAGATATAAATGCACAAGGGTAGTACCTGACTGGACAGAGTAGCTGGCCCTCCGGACATGGGATAGTGTCCGAGGTGGTTGACAAGGTGATTGATGACTGTTCTGGCTGCGATGGATACCAGACCCTGTTGGATGCGACTCCGAACTGTTGACACATAAATATGACACATAAAGTTATTAACAAGTATTTAGAAAAGCAGATGAAAACACAGGAGAACTTTTAGAATTTATTCAGAAAAAGT
>JACM01023406.1:0-27632 GCA_000787095.1 Periophthalmodon schlosseri
TTTTTGGTGGCAACTTTTTTTTTGGGCAGGTAGTGTATTTTGACCTCAGTAGCTGCTTACACAGTGTATCTGTACTGGGGCAAGACACATTTTGCTCAAATACAAGGAAAAAATTGAGTATAGCGACTTTAAAGTTAATGTTTTTATTTGTAACTAAAGGTGCACATTGAAACTGTAAATAGATGATAAGATGGAAGTTTAATGTGGAAGGGAGACAAAGTAGAATTACCCAAAAAAAGCAAAAGAAAATCTGTCTAGTTTGAAATGCTGTGTTCTTGTTTATATAATGTTGCAGCCATTGACCTGTGCTCACTGCCCTGCCGTGCATAACTTGTTTAAATTCATATTACTGTTTTAAAATATATCAAGTATACTAGAGTTACTAAACAGATCCACTTTTGCCCTTTGTCTGGAGCAACTTAAAAAATCTTTGTGTATATTCATGAAGATGTAGTAGTCCTTGTTCTTTTGACATGACCTTTTCAGAAACAATGTGTCTGCTATGTTTCATTTGCACATTGAATAAAACAGTCTATTATAAGGTCATAGCAAATACCACTAACAATCATTAATATTCTCCTGTGGCATTTAGAAATATAACTATTTTGATTACGCTGTAAAAACAATATTACCTCCAGTTTGTCTTGTCTATTTCCTCTCTGCGCTCTGACAGTTTTGATGGATAGGACTTATCTCTTCAGAGTCAACATGTCTTGATTAGCCCAGCACCGCTCCAAGACGTGAGCTCCAGGGACCTCCGTTTAAGCTGCTGCTGTTTGCCTAATAACGCTCAGATGCCACGCACTTATAATACAACTTTGAGAGAAATTAACAGAGATTTTCAGAGCACTCAGACCTTACATGCAGGACAATATAGGACACTCAAACATGCACGAATTAATCAAAATGCAACTAGTGAACTAATGATGAGAGAACACTGTTATAAAAATAATTAAAAGGTTGTTAAACTTGATTTGGGGCGACAGTAGCTCAGTTGGTGTTTGCCCACTGATCCGAAGGTTGGCAGTTCGATTCCCACTCTCGACATGAACATCGTTGGTAGACCAGTCAGATCCACTGATACTGGCTGTGTCATTCCAGCTCCCACAGATGAATGCTGTTGTTGTGTCCTTGAGCAAGACACTTAACCCACCTCGCCCCCAGTGTCTGCGTACACTGTATGAATGTGAATGTGAATGGGTGAGTGGTTCCTTGATGTTACGCGCTTTGAGTACCTAAAGGATGGAAAAGTGCTATTAAAAATGTGACCATGTGGCCATTTTACATAATACAGTAGGTCCCCTTTAAAGTTTGATTGAAGTTTGAGTTAATTTTCTATCATATACTGAAAGTGAGTCCCAAGTCATTCAAAACCAGCAGGATCTAAGGATAGTTATTTGAGTTCACACAATGGACACTGTGAATTCAAAGGCTAGTTAATTATAACAAATATAGAAAGGTGAAGTCATTGCCCCACAGATTTCATATATATGTGAAAGTCTTGTGACTCCATTCAGACTAACGTTTAAGTGCTAAACTTGAACTTAAAGGTGGACTATGGAATATTTCTGATGGAGGGTGTGTCGCTTGCGTGGAAATGTTACAGCTTTGCCTGGAATGGTTTAATAGTATGACATTAAAGTTGTCTATTTCCATGGAGACAAGCAGGTTACACCACCAGGCCAAGTTAAAGGTCAGATCTGCGGAAAGAGTCCCCCACTCACTGTGAAAATACATATTTGCCAACACCTGCAGTAGGATAAATGCCGATAGATAAGTGTAATGTCTTACTGTTAAACATTCCGGTCAAAGCAATAACCTCTCAATGAAGACAAGCAGGTTTTGGGCCTCCACCAGAAAAGTTACCTAGTGCACCTTTAAATCAGAATCCAGGAATTTGTGAAGAAATGCATTATCAGACATTGGAGTAGTGTGTAGAACAGAGACTAAATAAATTGCTATAGTCTTGTATTTTCACCCACATTTAAAAACATCTTATTTCATTATCACACGTGCACTAAAGCAATATGGCCTGACACGTCCCTGCACCACATTCACAGAGAGGGTGGGCCGAAGAGAAACCCCCTGTCCAAGTGCTTCTGAAAAGTTCCCATGGTACAATCATTGCACCGCCAGCTTTACATGCAGCGCTGTCCTTGTGCAATCGCCCCAATGTGAACCAAGGTGAAATGCATAAAGCCCACCATTTGTATGTTGTTTCCCTGAGGTCCCTGCTACCAGTTTAACCTTGGCATAGTTTAATTTAGACATTAAAGCCTCCATTTAAAGCTATTTGAGATTCAAAGAGAGTTTAGTGCAGAGACAGCAAGCCTATCTATTATAATACGTCTTTTTAGATGTGATCAGATTGTAAGGATGTCCTTGGTCTTTTTAGTGCATTTTTAGCTGCTGAGGTAGGACTCAAAAGTGGGTTGCCAGCAGAGTTGTACTAATTCGACAAAGAAAGACATATGAGAAAAATAATACATATTGTGTAATGCAACAGTGCTGGGCTGTGCTTAGGTTGTGGGTTCAATTCTTTGGGTAGTTTTTCCCTCTTTCCTTAAACCAAAATGTAGTGTAGAAATGTGAAAATGTAATGTACTATAGAGTGGGATGAGACATAGATCATGAGACGGTATCAGAAATAACATTGGGTTCACAACTACAAGACAAGATGACATTTAGACATAATTACTTACATGTTCATTGTATTATGCTATTTACTTGATAACATAATACTTTGGTATTATTTCAGTAAAGGCATTGGACTGTAACAACTGTAACTGTAACAAAAAGAACTTCCCTAAAGCCATAACTTTGATTTTGACTGTACATTAATTAGAGTTGCAACGATTTATTGGGATAATTGTGAATATCTTTGACTATTTTAATAATCGTTAATCGCAAAAACAAAAAAAAAACAACTATTTGTATTTTTTTTTTTATCAATAACACACTTTATTTTGTAAATTTGATCTCATCTCTCTCTTCTTTCTCCATATTTTACCTAGTTTAAATTTATTTTAATCTTAATGTGCAAAAAAATAATCCAAAAAATAATGGCTGACTAGTTGACTGTTAAAATAATAGTTAATTGCATCCCTAACACCAACAATGTGCATCAAATGGACTAACCTTAACAGACCTCCCCCAGTGTCTATTTGCATATCCTGTTATTTAATCTAGACAAGACAACAGATGACCCCATTGTTTTTGTGTAATGGTCTACACATTGTTTTGCTCTTGTGTGCACTGAGGCATGGCTGAATCCAAATTTGCATAAAAATTGATCTAATACCCATTTTACCTGTCTGCATTTTAAATACCAGGAGGACCATGTCAATATGCTCTTTGAATGCCAATGCAGAAAGGTACAAATGACTGCTCTGCTTTTGTAGGTGGTAAATCCGAAGAAGAAAGGAAAGAAGAAAAAATACCTCAACTCTGGAACGGTAAGAATTTAACAAACTTTTTAGTCACCAAGGTTATATTGGTTTATAAAGGTAGATAGATTTCTTTTTGTAGTTTTTTTTTTATATTTGTAACTTTTTAGGGTTGTCAGAAAATAGCCAAATACTACCAAGCACTAAAACTTGAATCCAAAGTTTTTTAATGGTCTTGATCTGCTTCAGGAAACACTGCAATAAACATACAAACTCCATTTAACAAAGTGAACTTTCACAAACTATGTTAAAGCCATGTTAAAGGTATGACTCTATGTAACTTAGCTCAGTTGGTAGAGTATTTTTCCACTGCTCTGAAGGTTGGTGGTTCAAATCCCTCTCTCGACATAAACATCATTGGTTGAGCCATCAGATCCACTGACCCACAGGTTGGCAGCGCGATTCCACCTCCCACAGATGAATGCTGCCATTGTGTCCTTCGGCACACCTCGCCCTAATGTCTGCGTACACTGGTGTCTGAATGTGTGTGTGAATAGGTGAATGGGTAGCTTGAAGGTGGAAAAGCACTATATAAAAATGTGATCATTTACCATTTCTGGTAAAGGGTCCACCACCTGCTCGTCTCCATGGAGATGTTATTGATTTGCCAAAAATGAGGTGACCCCTGCTGCCATACTGTGGAACATAGGAGGCAAAACAATAACAGGTGGTGGACGCTGCATCATAAAAGTTACATAATCCATCTTTAGTATCCTCTGGCAACTCATAAAATGAAGTAGATCACTCATAAGGGACTTCATTGTGATTACACCATATATATGCCGCCTGCTGTTTTATTACCTTTGAATGAATAGCTTCTAGGCACAACAATGCATAAAACAGAACCCACACAGATTTCATATAATGTTATGTGAATGTTATGTGGATCTCATATATTCCTTTGGCTCCAGGTAACGCTGCTGTCCTTTCTGGTGGACATGGAGGTGACCTTCTTGGACTACATCAAAGGCGGGTGGGTCATGTGCTCTGTTTCATTAGACCCCCACAGAGAGAGGAGGGAGGATCTATGCTGGTTAATGAGGAGGGCCATGCTGAGTGTCTGTCCTTCTGTCTGTCTGTCTGTGGCCATAATAACCCCACTGCGACTTCACTAAGATAATGATCCACTCTGAACCTTGTAGAGCAGGGTAGATTTGCTTTTAGAGATGCTACAATCTTCAAATCTCACAATATTTATATTTATATTACATCTAATATTGTAGGGAGGCTCGTGTTTAATAACAGTCATTTAATTATCATGGCTGCATTTAGACATGTCAAGATTATTTGGTTAATCAATAATTGTGATTTTTCAGGTCCCAACATAACCGTGAGAACTAAAACATAAGAATTGTGATAACTGTAGAAGCAAAAAGTCCATTTCAATTCAGTCCATCCTCCAGAAAAGCAAAACTACTTGTAAAGTGCTTTTTTTATTTGGCTGTTGATGTTATTTTTGTCATTGTCATTCAAAAAGCTTGTGAGCAAACATTATGAATGAAAGTGAATGAACAAATTCACAGTTGTTTGTTAAAAACTGTGTATGTCTCTCATAATAATCGTGACACTAAAATATGTTATAGTGACATCCACAGCTGCATTAAAACAGGTCAAGGGGCCTTCTGTTATAAAATGCTGCTTTGTTGTTGTATCCACATTGTAGACAGAGCTGTACAAACCACTAGGCCTGTCATGATAATTACTGTATCGGCTTATCGTTCAATATATGATAGATGGAACAATCAGTTTTAGAGGTCAAGTGTACCTAGTGGAAATTTTTTGGGTTTTTTTTTTTTTCTGCAATATGCAAAAAAGGTTGAATTGTGAACTAAAATTAAGAACTAATTACTTAAGTGTTGCATTCTGCTATTTATTTATTTATTTATTGCAGCTCAAAAATATTTAACAGTATTGTATGCTTGTCTAATTGAATACTTTTTTTGTGGATAATGCTGCTTTATGATTTGGTTTCAATATTACCGTTTATCGTCTATATTTACTTTAGCAATACATCTCACTTCAAAATTTGTGACAGGCCTAATTACAACCGTGTTTAGCTTCAATTCCTCAATAGGATCACCTGCTGTAGTCCGGCTAGTTTGCTACTATTGCTGGGTTTCAGATGACATCACAACATTCTGTTGGTCAGTAATAGTTAAAGGTCCTGTATTATTCAAAATGGACTCGTGTGAGTTTTTAGCCATGTTATAATGTTGTCACCTCATCAAAAACATACGTGGACTTGTGTTTTGTTTCATTCACACATGTTTGAGTAACCCTGCATTATTAGTCTGTTTACATCTCCAAAGCTCAAAATGCCCTGTTCCACCTTGTGATGTCATGAAGCAGTAGTTTTTAAGTTAACAGCTACCTTTTACCTTTTATTTAGTAGAGATTTTGATTCTAGTGAAGGTGTCATCATAAGGTGGAACAGAGTGTTTTCAGTTTGAGAGAAGAGCTCAGCCTAAATATGCATGATTTGTGTTAAACATATGTTAATTAAACCAAACACAACTCCAGGTATTTTTGATGAGGAAACAACAATATAACATAGATCAGAAAATAGTGTAACATGGGCCCTTTGCAGTTTTTTGTTTTTTTTTTGTAATACAGTAAGTTCTTGGGTGTAGTCGCTAAAAGAAATGATCAGGTTCAACATTTGTGAATTCACTTTTTGGATATTTTGTGGCAAAGCGCAGTGCAGTCAGTGGGGAAATCTGGCTCTTGCCCCCCCATCTGGGAGAATGACATCACCACATTCTAGTATCTGAAAACCTCCCATTGCCAGTTTCCAGCAGATAGTTACTGCCTGTTTCGTCAACTGGTTGGAGAGAGAAAGTGGAGAGGTACAAGTCTAGACTGACAGATGGTGTGACCTAAGTCTGGATCGGTGCTGTGTGTTATTCATAATGTGTGCGTTGAGTTTGTTGCATGTTGCGCAGGAGGGCAGACCCAGAGCACCCAGGCATGTCATGGCTGCTCGCCCACTCCCTCTCCCTTCATTAGGCCAGCTCTCGAAGGGGGAGACCGTAGGGAGATTCAGTCTGTGTGTGTAATTATAGACATTCTCCACTACACTCCTGCTTTCTTCTGCCCTTGTACTTACATTGTCACGTGCACCACCTTCACCTGATTTCGCCCCAGTGCTGCCAACACATGCAGACAACCTGAGATTATGTTGTCAAGTTGCCACAGTTTTGTTCTCATATCTAAAGAAAAAACAAGAATTGGGCCCAGTTCAAGAGTAATGTGATTAGATTTGGAAGGGCAGTGTTGTATTGCATTTATTCAATCACCGTTTGTTTTGACATAATATCATTTTACATCTTCTGCAGCTGAAGGCATTAACCAAGATAAAGGTCAGAAAAAAATGCCCCAAAAATGATAAATGTAATGATTTAATGTCATAAATGACATTGGGGATTTCCTCGGTTCTTGCTTTACTTATTTGCTAACAAATAGAAACAGCCACACAGAACAAGATATGGAGATTGTTTTGCAGCATCTTAAAGCAGACCTATAGTGCAAAATGGACTTTTCACAGCTCTTAACCATGCTATAGTTGTTTCCCCTTCTCATTTACCCTCTCAAAGTTGTTTTTGGAGTCATTCGTGCATGTTTGAGTAATCTTTAATTGCTTATTTTCAAGACACCATATTGCTGATCAGTCTCCGTTTTCACTGCTACCGGCATATGCCCATTTTGACATACTTACTTCGTTCTTCAAGTTTATTTTCTTAATTGGTGAAACGTATAGGATTCAGCAGCGTCATGTAGTCATTTTGGTACAAATAAAAAAAATCTGCTACATGGTACTGTGATCTACAGCAATAGGATAAGCCAACGGCTACATGACGTTTACAACGATGTCAGCTCTCATTCGGCATCGTACTTTTCTAATGCAGAAGTCAGCGGATTTTTTCCTTTCATTAAGTTGTTTTAGATGAATATTGTGATTTAAAATGTGCAAATTATCACATAATGATCCACAGATATCATAGATTATAACTTTTGTGGTGGATGGTTTGCCACCTGCTTGTCTCCATGAAGATGTTTTTTTTTTTTTCCCACACTATGGAACTAAAGTTAACAATCTCCCTGGAGACAAGAAAATAACGCTACCAGGCCAAATTACAGGTCTGTGGAGAGCCGACAACACTCACAATAACAGTGCATATTTTTCAAGGTATTTTTGAGATATAAAAATGCGTTGTGAAATAGACCCATCTTAGGTAATAAAGTAGCCGAATTTAAACCTTTCTATTAGTAAGACAAATGTGAAATAGTGGAAACATTATCGTCTATGACAGTTAATTTTGAATACATGAATCGTATTATTGTATGAAAAACATAAGACTACGCAGCCTTTTGCCCTCTGCCTCTGTGTGCCTGGTCCCGACTGCTCCCTTATCTCCTGACTGACAGCCCTTTTTGAAGCTTCAGCCCAATCAGCTAATTGTTCATTCGCTCGCACTCAGAAACGCGATCTGCCGCTTGCATTAGCATAAATCACTAATTTGAGTGCGCCTAAATCCACCACAACGGTGCTTTGATTCTTTTCATTTTGTTCAGCGTTAGTACCACCCATCGCTCCGCACAAAAAGCCCTTCTTTTCGCCGCCAAAGGGATAGAAGTGAAGAATTGTTGCGTGTATCTTTCATGCCGAGTTGTGCTTTGAGGGTTGCACTGTCAGTCACGGTGACAGATATTGTTTCCTCTTGTTTTGGTTTGAGATTTGAGGTTAAAAAACAGAATAGACGCAGGAGGGGATGTCTTCTTGTACTGAATTGATTTTGAGAGCCTGTGATTAGCTGTGATTTGTGTACAATTAAATCCTGAAGAGGAAGCTGGATAATAGCCCATCGGGGTTATACTACTCAAAGAATAGCAAGGCAAAAACAATAGTGGTTTGATTCAGGTAGGATACTGTCTTTTTCCTCTCCTCTTCCTCACAGAAAAACTCAGAACTACAGCATCTGCCGGGACATCTTTAGGACAGGGCACACCATAAGCCCTCCTGCCACTTTGCCCACTCATGCATGGGCCTACCCTCCAGCGTTTCTGACTTATGAGGAAAAGAGGGCATTTAAAGCCACATTTTAGGTTTAAAAATAGGAATTCACTTAAGTCAAGTTAGGTAATGGGCAAAGTGTTTATTCTCAGGCGTTTTATGTAGCTGCATTTAGTTTTCCAGTCTAGAAATCAATTTAAACACCAGATGTTAGACATGAAAGCAAAACTAAAATTGTTAATGAAAGTATTAAGAAGTTAAATAGAGGTGGGACAAGATACAAATCCACAAAATTTGGTCCAGGAGACAAGACAAAATCTTGACACAATTTGTGAAATGAATCAATACATATTTTTTTTAAATTCAATTCATTTTTTTAAATTTTTATATAGCACATTTAAAATACAACTTAAACTGCCCCAAGTACTTCACATAAAAGCAATAAACAAAAACAGATATACATAAAATACAACATATAGGCAAAGAACAAATACATATACATATTCTGTTCATAAATTTCCTTTTTATTCATTTTTATATTTAAAGAAATAATTATTCTCATTGAAAGTAATGGTTGCACAATTTTCAAAATTATTATTGCGTTTTTCAGCGAGATCAGAGCTTCACAGGATGTTGTGGCATTTTGAGCATGCACAATATTGCAGCATGAGATAAACTGTACAAGTTGAATAGTTTGGTACATATAAAATGGGAAAAAGCATTTCAGTTCCTTTATTTTCTTGTCATTTTAAGTTATGTGTCTGGTTACACACTAAGCTCAGGTCTTGGGTTCTCTCTTGGCAATAGTCATAGAACTTGACGAGAGTATAACAGCTGTCAGTCACATCTTCCTGTTAAGCACGTCCCCACTGCCCCTGCCTGGTTTTCCATTCACTTCTCAACAGTTTCCAATAATTACATTTCAAAAGTGTTCTGTCACTGCAATCCATTTCTGGTCAAAGTCATTGCCACGAGTCTTGCTTTAGGCTATATTATTTCGTAGCACAAATGAAAATGAGTACGCAGCTCTTAAATATTCTTATGTACTTTAGAAGACTCTAGTTTGTTGAGTCTAGCCTGGAAGCTCTACCCCCAGCTGTGTGGTATTTTGTAGCACAGAGTCACACAGTGGGGGAGAGCAGTAAGTGACAGAGAACCAGCTGTTAAAGACCCATATGCCCTACTGTAATCGCTGTATTAAAACAACACATATTATGCCGTTTTTATGTTATATTAAACTATAACAGAAGTAGACCACCATTTTACATTTTGTTCTTTGTAAGCTGGAATATTGATCTAAAATGGCTTAGTAAGAGAAATGAGAATATTGACTTTCTTCTCAAAACTGCAGAACAAATGCAGGACAAAAGAAGATTACTCAAAAATGCATGAATCATCAAACAATTTTGAGTAAGATAAAGATGAGGCCTTTGTAACATTGGTTACATATGTTCCTCTTAAAACATGGATTTTTTTCTTTTTTGTTCTAACTAAACGGGTGCATTGAGATAAGAGAAAGTAGTTGTCATGGTTTCATACTGTATTAGACCAGTTATAAATGGATCGCTCACATCGAAGTGCCCCGAGGGAGTAATTATATGTAGAGAACAGATGTACAATTATTTTGTACAAGCCAATGTGAAAAGGCAGGGCACTATTTGTTCAACAGTGGTAAAGCGTAATTAAGCTTTGCAAAACAACTCATGGTTAGCAAGACTAGGCAAGGTGAAATGTCTTGCCCAAGAGAGTGTGACTGAACTACCAACCTTGGATTTAGATAGAAAACACTGCACAGCATATATGTGTATAGTACTGACATTGTATCAGTTGAATTATGAACTGATGCAAGTGAATCACATTTCATAATCATAACTCTTAGGGCAGAGCATTGGTTTGGCAGACTAATATTTATGTCCTGAGCATAAACAGTACAGGCTTATGGAAATTGCCATTTAACTAAATAGTCAAATTTCTTCCTCCAAAGTCTGAACTCTGCTTCAAACCACATGCTTTTTCTGACAGAGGATTGGCTTTAGACCTCTTGATTAAAAAGACCCACCTGATCATTAAAATGACTGTTGATGCCATGATTAATTGCATAGCTCTACTCATAAGAAGAATTCAATTATATCTAATATTATGTTTACAAATATGCAAAATACTACCCTTCTAATAATAATGAACTAAGAAGTAACATGTAAGTGGCCATATTTTTACCTCTGCTCTAGCCTTTTTAAAATCAAGCTCCTGAGACTTCAAACTATATCTCACCCACCTAGTCCTTTTTGAAGATACATTTTTCTGAGGGTAAAAACATGTTAGCACCAGTCAAAGGTGCAGATAAAATTGCAAGTGTTACCGTTATCCACTAAGATTTTTAAGCATGTGGACTGAGATGATTAGCTGGCCTTTTAAATACACAGAGCGTCCCAGTGCCCTGAGGACAGTGTGATAAGGTTTTCACTACACTTCTCACCTGGCTCAAACTCTTATCAAACCTGCTTCAGACCAATGTGGCTTTAAAGGGGTTCTGCTCCACTGCACACTTCAATCCAGCAGTCAGCGAAATCATTGTGTTTGGGCTATTGGCAGAATAATAGACAGGTTCAAATGACATTACTTTTTCAATGCGTAGACCCTAGTGAGTTGTATTTAGTGGAAACTAAGTGAGTTTTTCAGGGTACATGCCAACATGCAGGGTGACTTATAATTATATGATGGACGTGTGGTTGGTAATTCAACCTTAGTTTCCATGTGTTTGTGTATGCACAAACTATGAAATTAAGAAAAGGAAAAGGACAGTCACAAATCCAAATTATTCAATGTAAAAGTAAAACCCACTGAACCCTGATGAGGATAGTTATAAATATGTAAGTTAGTACCCAAAAGTAGTATGTGGGAAAGTTTGTGCCGAATACACTAGATTTTGGCCTCAAAAAATAGAATGTCAGCCCACGCATTTTCTATCCACACTATTTGGAACCACAAATGTATGAACTTGCAAAGTGTTTTTCAAATAGACATAATATTTAAAGCAAAAACAGGATACATACCATGTAAAAAGAAACAATACAAAAGATAGAAAGTTAACTTAAAATTATGAATCAGATGTTACATGCAGACTACATGGGAAATAGTTTTCCCATGTAGTCTACTTGAGTAATTTCCTGGACAACTATACTTTATACTTCTACTTAAAGGGCCCATATTATGCTATTCTCTGAAATATGTTATAATGTTGTTTTTTCATCAAAAACATAGCTGGGGTTGTGTTTTGTTTTCCTTCACATGTGTTTAACACACAAACCCTGCATTTTTAGAGAGTTTTTCCTCCTAAACAGAAAATACTCTGTTCCACCTTATGATGTCATGTGGTAATACAGGAAGTGCTCCACTGTGTTCCATTTCCATTTTCCATACACTTTCACTAGAATCATTTGGATGATTTCAGCCCTGGAATTCCCAGTCTCTACTGAACTAAAGGTAAAAGGTAGTTGTTAACTTGAAAACTACCACTTCATGACATCACAAGGTGGAACAGAGCATTTTGAGCTTTGGAGATGTGGACAGAGTAATAAAGGATTACTCAAACATGTGTGTGTGTGTGTGTGTGAATGAAACAAAACTTAACTCCTGGTATGTTTTTGAGAAGGTAACAACATTATAACATGGCTTAAAGCTCATAAGAGTCAATTTTGCAGAATATAGGACCTTTAAGTAATATTATTTTGCAGTAACATAACTCTTACTTGAGTGCAGATCTTGGCAAGTTTTTTTTTTACACTTTTAGGCTATAGGAGGCATAGTAGTAACCTAAGGAAGATCAAATAGGAAATTGAATCATATTTAGTAAGGGAAAAAGAAAATGTAATGGTTGTTTTTGGATGATGGAACCATACAATTTGCTTATTAAACCTTTACGTATCAAGTTTCATGTGCACAGAGGCTCCAAAAATACCGGAATAATGTATTAAGCTTGATTAAACATCCTCATTTTTGCCTGATTAACACTGAAGGAACAGTTGACCTTTTAACAAAGCGTTTTGTTCTGGTTTGAGTATTAATTTTCACTGTTTACTGTCACAATGGGGATGTCAAATCAAGTGCTGCTCCGGGGCTACCAACTCTTTTACTCTCTCAAATCATTAAAAGTTGCAGTCGTGCAGCTTTGAATCTGCTCTCTGCTTTTGAAGTGGTCTCCTGCTAACACAAATCCATACACATGGCATCGCTCACCAAAAGTGCTCATAGATTTCCCTCACTTTTCCTGACAGCCCCTAAACTGTACACAATAGCTGGCTGACGCTTTTTCAGAGCGGTGACGTATGCCCAACTTAACTGTCTACTTCCTCTACAATTGTGGGATTTTAGCAAGTTGTCAACCAGTCTACCTTGTCTAGCCTCCCCCTGCCCACACACACATGTCTAAAACTACGCTGTGCGCATCTACACAGTGACAGAAGAGTGGGAGAGAGAGAGAGCGAGAGACAGAGAAAAAGAGAAAGAGAGAGAGAGGGTGAGAGGGGGCATACATAATTGATGCTTCTAGGCTATAGTTTGCTGCTGAGAAAGACAGACAAAAATGTTAGAAGGTGTCCGCTGTCATTGGATTGTCCTGATTTTTTCTGCAAATAAAAACACTAGGATGGCTACTTGTCATACCAATGAATGTAACTATGATTTGTTGTCTATTGTGTAATGCCTGGCAAACTCAGACTGATATCTCTCTGTATTTATTATACAGATTGGTGTGAGTCTGGTCCCCACGCCCTCCGTTGTGTCTCAAGCCTGACCAACATGATCGTGCAGTCAGATTTGTTTATGTCAGTGACGTGTGTGAAACGAAGGAGCTCATTGGTCACCTATGAGTTACAAATACAGATTAACAGAGTTTAGTGCTTCGCTCATTAATTCTGCAGAAATCCGTGATGTTTTTCAGCCCCGTGTGATTTTTTTTCCCTTCATTTTATCCGATACAGATGGACTATGCGTGCCCCTGATAGGCTAGTCCACCTGTCAATCACTCCCACTTGAAAACAGGATTCACCGGAGATTCACCGGTGACCAGACTCACATCTTTGTAAAGTATTGAAAGACATATTGCGCTTGTGTCGGCTACATAGTTATATGACACCCGTGGATCATTATGTCATAATTTACAAATTTTCAATTGCAATATTAATCTAAAACGACTTAATAAAAAAAACAAATCTTGTGACTTCCATGTTAGAAAACTGCGGTGCCCAATGGGGGCTGACGTCACTGTAAACCATCGCAATAAAAGCCGTGTAGCGAGTAGCAGATTTTTTTTCATTGGTACCAAAATGACTACGTGACGCTGCCGAATCCTACGTGTATCATTGATTAAGAAAATAAAATTGAAGAATGGAGGAAGTACAGAGCAGTGAGCGTATGTCGGTGATGGTGAAAATGGGGATTGATTGGAAATACGTCTTACTACGGGCGTCTTGAGAATAAGCGATTCAAGATTGCTCAAACATGCATGAATCACTCCAAAACAACTTCGAGAGGGTAAATGAGAAGGAAAACAACTATAATAGGGTTAAAAGTTTGTCAAAAGTCGATTTTGCGTTATAGGTCTGCTTTGAAGACGTGGGTTTTCTGGATCCCAGGCAATGTTGCGTAGCCATGGCATTATAACTAGCACTGGTTGGCATGTATAAAGAAAATCATACCATTATTTTCTTAAAGGCTATAGGATTTCTATTTGATCATGAAATACATATATGAATACCTACTAGTAGCTTTATATTTCCTTTAAGAAGTAACCATAGCTGTTTCTTCTGAGAGTTCATACTTGTACTGTGATTGCTTAAATCCACCTGTTAACCAATAGAAGAAGTGCATGGAGAGAAAAAAATATACCTTTTCCTATGCGGTTTTCCTATTGGTTAACTCCTTAATGACATTTTTTTTTTTTAATCATAAAACTTTAATCCAGCCAGATTTGCAGATTGCAATTTGATATTTCACCACAAAACATATACTACGCACTGACAGTTACTAACCACTGCCAATCAGCAAAACACAATAGAAGTTTTGGATATGCTCTGGATGCAGTTGTAAAGCTGTCCAACTAATTTTTGTGTTCATATAACCCCATCATCATCAATCATATCATAATGTGTTTTTTGGACTCACTAGAGATCAGGTTGAGTTTATTAAATTGAAATCAGCGAAGGCAATAATACAGTATCATACGCTCTTTGATTTGATTACTCCCCATTGCTTGAACAGAAACATTGTAATTATTTTAGCCATTTAACATGGATAAAAATGATATCAAATTGAATATTGGTCCATTACTCAATTTTAGACTTTTCTCTGAAGTCCTTAAACAAAGATTATATATTGTGAATATTAAAACAAACATAACAGTCCTGCCCACTCAGCCTTTATTGACCACGTATCTGTGCAGCTTCCATCATTAACTCCTCCAGTCTCACACACAGTAATGAGCACTTGCTGTGTACTTCATCAAGAGGAACATTGTGAAATTAGACAACTTCAGTTTGTTATGGTCAGACGTAACATCTAAGCACACTTGAGCGTCTGTATTTTAAAGGGCCCACATTACGCTGTTTTCTGATCTATGTTATAATGCTGTTCTCTCATCACAAACATACCTGGAGTTGTGTCTTCTCATCACAACATACCTGGAGTTGTGTCTTGTTTCGTTCACATGTTTAACACACAAACCCTGAATATTTAGGCTGAGTTCTTTTCTCAAATAGAAAACAGTCCACCATGTGATGTCATGTGGCAATACAGGAAGTGCTCCGCTGTGTTTTTAAACTCCATACACCTTCACTAGAATTATTTGGATAATTTCAGCCCTGGAATTGCCAATCTGTACTGAACAAAATGTAAAAGGTAGCTGTTAATTTGAAAACTACAGCTTCATGACGATGCAGACAGATAATAATAAAGGGTTACTCAAACATGTGTGAATGAAACAAAACACAACTGCAGGTATGTTTTATGTTAATTTTGTGTAATATAGGACCTTTAACCAAGTCATGTTAAATAGGGGGTATTTTACTTCTAAGGTGTATTAATTGTTAACACGTAACATTTTTAGATCACCGTGTCACCTTTAATTGATTTGGAAATGCTATATTTGCAGAAAACAACATATTCAACATTTTAAGTGTCAGTTTTGTTTTTATGTCTGAGCTCTGTACAAGAGCTGCTGAACGTAAGGAGGGATTTAATAGTGCCTGGGATAGATCGCTTTTAGATAGTTTTTGTTATTATTACGTAGTCTGGTGGAATAGTACTTCTACCTATGTCATCAACACTGAAAATTCTATCCAAAATGCAGGGACAATTTACGCACAAGGAAAACATTTCTCTGACAGATGAAACATTGATTTAACAAAATAAAGGTTTTGTCATCTATTTTTGTTTGCCTATTGTGTAATTTAATTTTGGCTCTTGTTAATATTATGGTTGCTAGGTAATAGAACTGGAATTGCCTCAACGTAAGTGACATCTGCTGCCCGTGTCCTGCCAGGAAATAAAATAACTTCACTAGAATTAAATTTGATTAAACTAGGAAAAAAAAAGAAAGAGAGTATATACAATTACGTTGACTATCCTTCTGAGACCCGAACTGTTCATGGCGTATTTTATAAATTTTTTCTCTTTGTTATTTGGGCTGACTGGGAGCTGATGAGTGTAAAAACAAAGAATTATCTTTTTACATTATGAGAAAAATTATGTCCACATATGAGGACATTTGTTATACATTTTACTCATTTTGATAGAAACAATAAAGTCACATTTAAATAATGATTTGCAAAAACTATTTGTTAAGTGCCTGAACACAGCAACATTGTTCATGAGTAAAAACAAAATAAGAAACAAGAATTGTGCCTCTTGAAACAATGTGGCTCATTTGAGGTGCTCAAGAATTGTCTCTTGAAACAAATGGGCTCATTTGAGGTGCTTCTAACAGGTGCAGGAGACATGTGCCTTTAACAAAGTCCATCTTGAATCTAAACTGTTATACTCTTCTATCATCATTAAGTGGCAATTTAATAACCTCATATGTGGACACCAGGACCTTGTAGAGAAAAGAAATTGTATTGTGGCCTAAACAGCCCAAAATGTGTTGTCCACATTTGAGGACGCAGGTCTCAGGAGGCTATGTTTCAGTGAAAAAATACTCATTTGCACTTTAAATCATTTCATAGTATAAAAAATGCACAGCTTAGAATGGACCTAGTCTTGGGCTCCTGAGATCAGTACCTTCAGATTGAAAATGTCTTCCGCATGTAAGCTGAACCATCTTAATTTCAAAAACATTGTCCAGATGACCTTTTTTACCAACAAACAGTGTTCTAATTTTCCAGACCACTAATACCTGGTACAAGCTACATATCCAGGCTTGATCCACCATTCCACTGGACCCACCTGACGGGCCCAATAAGGTGTTGACAGCCGCATGGAGACAGTGGATGTTATTTGTTACCTTTGGTTGTGTATGTGTGTTTGTGTGTTTGTGTTAGTGTGAGAGGAGAGGTGTGAGCGCAGTGACAGTCCAACAGAGCGTCTAACTGGATCCTGTTGCTCCAGGTTAACAAGTGGGACGTGTTCTGAAGAGGGGGAAGAGCTTGATGTTGAGTCGTTTCTATGTTTTTGTCTACTTACAGTATTTTTGTGCGGTTTTTGGAAAATCACAGAACCTGATCAAACGTGGCTACTGAGAATCTTCAAAAGAATGTGGCATAGACAAAGCAAAACAACATTGATTTGTGTTGGCAGTAAGCAGCATGGTGTCAAATAGGATCAAATGAGCCAGTGTCGTTTCTAGGTGTGTTAGAAATCAGGCTGCAAGATCTCTCACAAATTGAAATCACAATTTGAATATTTTTCATCACAATGGCTGTATTTTTCTGTAAATAATGTTCACTGCAATGAACAAAATATCCCATATCTATATGTTTTCTAAATGTCTATATGGTGAAATAGGATGTCTCTCTTTTTGCTACTTAGCTGTTTTCAAGGTTTACATTACTGAAGAGTGCAATAATCACAATAATAATTTGGTAAATGCATTGATGTTACTCAAAATAACAAAAATAGGTTTTGATATAATGATTCTAAATAAAAAGGAAGCACTCTGAACAGGTTCTTGATTTAAAACATACATTTATAACATAAATGGCAAATCTAAGTGTTATAGTAATACAGCAGTTAACACTTTTAGATAATTAGATGATAGCCTTGGTTACAGCCTTGGTTACAGATATTAGGTTTGGGTTATAGCCAAATTAATGAAGGATCAAAAGGTTGACCAAAGCAGGTATCACGCCACCTCCTCGTACGTCAATAAAGAGTTCTTTTACTGATGGCTTGATCAATCTTTAATTCGTGCAAACTTGGCCACAACGCCACCGACGCCACCGTCGAACTAAAATAATTTACATACATAACAATTAGAAATATGTAATAAAAAACATAAATAAAAGACATGAAAATTACAAACACATACCTCGCTGGCCCAACTTAGGAGGTAGAATGACTTTTAAATACACTTTAACTTTATTTTAACTTTAATATACTTTGCTTGGATAGCCGACACGCCACACTTGCTCTGCTCGTAACCAGGCGTGCGTCTCTATCAAGTGGTCGGGCGGAACCAAACAAAACAACAACAGTTCGCTCTGCTCGAACCAGGCGTGCGTCTCTATCAAGTGGTCGGGCGGAACCAAACAAAACAACAACAGTTCCCACTTGACTACCAAAATAAAACTCAAAAAATATGCTAACATTATTGGAATAAAAGGTAAATCAAAATGATGGCAGTAAAAGCAGGACTAAACCATGGCTACACCATGTCTACACCAGGACTAAACTGAGATGAAACCAAGACTTACCAGAAGACATCAATGTAGTGCCACTCTCCTTTAGTAACAAGCTTTCTTCAGTTAAATGCATTCCTTTACAAAGTGGCGGCTTGTGCTAGTTCTGTGGCTAAAGGGCAGGAGGCGCTCTCTCAAACATTGATCAGTGTAATTCGATTATGTCCACAGTTCATGGTCTTGATTGTGTGTCTGGAGTAAAATACTGTTTGATTAATGAATCCTGTCTCATTCTCTCTGTTTTTCTTCTCAAGGACCCAGATCAACTTCACCGTCGCCATCGATTTCACCGCCTCCAATGGTGAGTCTAAGCACACATTTTATCTAAACACAAGGTTTTCAAATTAACCGAAGATAAGATCTGCAAATTGCATTATAGATTATATAAAGTGGCAAAAAAGGGTATAGAAATATGTTTAAGTGGCTAGAAGAGCACTTTTGGAAAACTATACGCTAATTATATTTCAGGAAAGGTGTCAAAAATGATCAATTTTTTAAATTAACTAGAATAATTTCAGTAATATTTAAATTAAAAATGCACTATGTAACTTTTCTGATGGAGAGTATGCCACCTGAGTGTCTCCATGGAGATGTTATTGCATTTCCTGGAATGTTCCACAAAATGGTATTAAATATATCTATTTCCATGGAGACAAGCATGTGACGCCACTAGGCAACAAAATGGATTAAATATATCTATTTCCATGGAGACAAGCATGTGACGCCACTAGGCCAAATTGCAGGTCAGATCTGTGGAAAGGCAAGGCCACTCAGAGAAAGAATGCATATTTTCTAGATATTCATTTAACAATATAAATGTCTGTAGTTGAATAACTGCAAGACACGTTTAGTTCCATACTGTGGAGTATTCCAGGCAAAGCAATCATATCTTTGTGGAAACAAGAAGGTGGCAGAAATGTTACATGATGAATCTTTAAAGGTCTTACATTACACTATTTTCTGATCCATGTTATAATGTTTCATCATTACAAACATACCTGGAGTTGTGTTTTGTTTCAGTCACACTTGTTTAACACACAAACCCTGCATATTTAGGCTGAGTTCTTCTCTCGGACTGAAAACGCTCTGTCCCACTTTGTGATGTCATGTGGTAATATAGGAAGTGTGTTTTTCTCCATACAGCTTCACTAGAATAATTTGGATAATTTCAGCCCTGGAATTGCCAATCTCTCCTGAACTAAAGGCAAAAAGTAGCTGTAAACTTGAAAACTACCCGTTCATGACATCACAAAGTGGAACAGAGCATTTTGAGCTTTGGAGACGTAGACAGACTAATAATAAAGCATTACTCAAACATGTGTGAATGAAACAAAACACTACTCCAGGTATATTTCTGATCATGTGTGAATGAAACAAAACACAACTCCAGGTATATTTCTGATGAGGTAACACCATTATAACATAGCTTAAAGCTCACAAGAGTCAATTTTGTGTAATGTAGGACCTTAAAATTGTTGCATGAATCAGTAATACTAAAGAAACCTTTTTATTTTGATCTGTTGAGTCCAGTTTTAATTTTATGCATATTTCAAATTCAGTCCCAGCTACTTGACTATTAGACAACCACGCAGTACTTAAGAGCCCGGAAGCGTTTATTCAAATCTTATGCAAAGGGGAAATCAAGTGCTTCCTAATAGCTCTCTCCATCACACCTGGCAGGCCCATCCACTGTTGTAACATGGTGTAATTTAAGTCTGTGATATCGGCCTGTCCTTGTGAGTGAGGGCCAACCGTAATATACCCAAGTCCTATTAAACCCAATAAGAGATTCAAGGCTGAAAGTGTAAAAAGTGATTTTGTCTGGCTTTTGCATGGAGCATTCAATAAAGCCAGTGCACTCCAATCAATAGTGCATTTTGTGGGTCCACTGAATTCTGCCCAATGTAGAATTTTCAACAGACTAAAAGGGCATTTACAGACAGAGTGGTTAGCGCCCTGCCTTTGAGTAAAGAGGTTGTGGGTTTGAATCCTGGGGAGGCCAAGCATAATTTCTTTCATAAAGTCTAAAGGGAATTTTGGTACTATTCCTCTGGCACATGCAGCACTGAGGTCAGCCAAGAAGACTTATTTGGCAAAAGAAAATGTTCCTAAACAGTTTGAATCTTCAGTTGAAAGTGAAGAAATTGCTCAAATTATGAAATCTTTTGAACTACAAATGATGTATTCCACAAATAACAACCATTGAATATCTCACTAATTACATTTAGAGAACAAGATCCAAGTGGAGTTGGATCAAACATGACTGAGCATTTGTGTTAAAAGCCCCATTCTGTTAATTATTAAAATAGAAAAGCAAAAATCAAATACATTTTGATTTGAGATTTTAGTCACTGATTAGCTCTTGTTCAAGTTCTTTTAGACACTTGGAGAAACTAAATGAAAAATCCTATTTTTAAAGACTACTTGTTTGGATTTATTAAACTCAATGGAAATGTTCTCTTGCCAATTTTAAAAATGAGAAGCAGCTTTTAAACTCGCTAAATGAATATTATTTGCACACATGTTTTAATATTTCCTAAGACAATACCGAAATTAAAGTGTTCAGATCTACAGAGATGGCTGTTTCCATTTCAGTTTGAGATGTTTGAATTCACCCTCTTTGTACAAAGCTTTTGCACTTTGGTGTTGCTCTCATTTAGAAACCATTGTAAATGCTTTCCTTGTATTAACTGCAAATATTGACAATGCATACTGTGTCTTAAAATAACAAGCCTGAAGCAAGATGAAAACCCATATGTCAAAATATCCAAATGGCAGATTTAAACAGCATCTGTGAGTCAGAGCATGTCCCTGCATCAAAATGACCTGTAGACAGACAGTATTGTATTGATATTACTTATATTGATCCAAAGTTGTACCCTTTGACCCCGAACTAATTGGCATTTTCAAGTAATCAATGAAACAAGTCAATCTGGTGATAGTCTGTTTAAACATGAATCTACAGCTTTTTCCATTCACTGTATTGATTGGGTCACTTTCACACCATCCGACCAATGATTAGTGGGAGTGTAATAATAATAATAATAATAGAGACATTAAGGCCGTTTTCACACATGTCAGTGCGCTCTGTGGATCGACCCCAGTGTGCACTAGACTTAGTTCTGTTTCCTTCACTTTTGGGTCGGCCTTGTTGGCATACACTGCGCATCATTCACCCCAAATACACCGTGAGAACTGTACGCTCTGGTGGTGGAGGAGAAAAAGCTTTCTGAACGACACATAGACAGACCCAGGCTTACCTTCACAGACAGAGGCAGGAGGAGACTGATCCAAATGGCCTCGTCAGACGGACGTGTCAAACAGCAGCTCTGCAGTGTCAATTCATACAAATATCTGTGATCTGAGCTCTTTTTTGCCCAATTCCAAGCAGTTTTACTGTCACAGCGGACTGCGTAACCATTTACTGCGGTCCAGAATGCGACTGTCATGTTCACGCCAAGCTCACCGCTCAGCAAATCATGCAAAGCCTTTTACATCGGCCTAAGGTTGATGCCACCAGGCCAAGTTATAGATCAGATCTGTGGAGAGGGCCCCCGCTCACAGTTTGCTCAACATTTGCAAAACTTGTAATGGAATAAACGCAAGATAGATACGTTTAATGTCGTACTATGGATTATTCCAGGCAAAACAATTACATCTGCATAGAGACAAGAAGGCAGCGGATCTCCCATCAAAATGTTACATTGTGCACCTTTAAGATACTGAATGGAATTAATCAGAGAACACAATAGTAGACACCACAACAGGACATGTACATTCTGTGGAAATTTCAAATCCAATTCTGCTGATATGTGCTTGATATCTATAATATTTGTGCATATGTGTTTTTAGGTAACCCCGCCCAGCCCACCTCCCTGCACTACATGAGTCCATACCAGCTGAACGCCTATGCCATGGCCCTAAAGGCAGTCGGGGAGATCATCCAGGACTACGACAGCGACAAAATGTTCCCTGCACTGGGCTTTGGGGCCAAGCTGCCTCCGGATGGCCGAGTGTCCCACGAATTTGCCCTGGTAAGAAATTGAGACAGAGAGGGAGCACTGTAAAAAGTCATTCCTAGATGAGTTAAAATTAATTGAGTTCAGGATATTAATCTTAGTTTAAGATTTTGACAAATTAAGATATAGACTGACTTGTTTCAACACATTACTTTTTTATTGCAAGCCTAATTATTTGCCACAGTGGTAAAGAAATTTTATTTACTTACCCCATTAGCAATTAAATCTCATCCAGTCAAAACTGTTGAAATCCAGATTCAAATTCTAAATATGAGTTAAGTCAATTTTTGCAGTGCGATAGTTAGAGGAGGTGTGATTTAGGGAGTGAAGCAGTTCATTAACAGTCAGTGCTTTTGCACCAAGGCCAGACATCTGTGAGGCAGGTTAAATGAAATGTCTGATCTGTCTTTTGTACATCTGAGAGCAAAACATATTGGTGTTTTCTAGGATCATTGACCCACCATTTGAAAAGCATTAGTGTTATGGACTGGGTCAACAGGATGGCTCACCCCCACAGGGTTATGTTGGTTATTATCATATTACGAGGTGCAGAGAGTACAGTACTTACTATGTCTGTTTACATGGTGAACTATAGTGCCTTAAAAGTGCCATTGACAGCACACTGTCTGCACTCCTTCTCATACACAATATTCCAAAAATCAAAACTGTTCTGGAGACCTATGTTGTCATTTAAGACTAGAATAATCCACCCGACAGTGCCAAAACTAAGCACTTGTCTCTATTTCAACTTAGTAGAGTGTTTGTCCACTGATCCGAAGGTTGGCTGTTCAAATCCCACTCTCGACATAAACATTATTGGTTGAGTGGTCAGATCCACGGACCCACAGGCTGGTGGTACGATTCCAGCTCCCACAGATTAATGCTGTTGTTGTGTCCTTGAGCAAGACACTTAACCCACCTTGCCCCCAGTGTCTGCGTACACTGGTGTATGAATGTGTATGAATGGGTGAGTGGTTCCTTGATGTAAAGCGCTTTGAGTGCCTTGAAGGTGGAAAAACGTTATATGAAAATGTGACCATTGGCCATCTCTATTCTAGCCCCGTATTTATGCACAAATTGTATAGTCTTAGAGTAGTAATACATTACCAGGGTAAAATAGGGTAATTTTTAAAAGTTCAAAGTAAGCTCTCTTCTCTCGTCTTTGTCTTTATAATTTAAGTAAAGAAATGAAAGTACAGTTGATATGAGGAAGACTGGTGGAAGTATTATCAAAGGAAATATGTGTCAGGTTAATTTTATGGTGTTAATACTGTCGTCTTTGTTATTTTTGCAGAATGGAAACCCTCAGAACCCCTACTGTGCTGGGATAGAGGGTGTGATGGAGGCTTATTACCAGAGCCTGAAGTCAGTGCAGCTCTACGGACCAACTAACTTCTCACCGGTCATCAATCATGTTGCCAGGTAACTACAATCTACTGCAAACTTTTCTTTACCTTTCATTTATTAGTGGTAAAGTTTGATTTGTGTTGAATGTGATTATTAGCCGGCATGACAAATTCCTGAAGTGAAAAATTGTATTAAATGAAATTGCAAACTGCATTTTTTTTATTATCCACATTGAGCTACGGCGAAGCTAAACTATACATTTATGGTTAAAGGTGCACTATTTAACTTTTGGGTTGAGGAGGCCACAACCTGCTTGTCCTTACGGGTGTGCGATTCACCTTATTCCTGAAGTTGCCATGAGTGCCGCCATTGTCATTCATGTTGCATTGTTTTGCTTGGGGCTGCCGATCTTGATAGCCAATAAGTTCTGTACGGACTACAAAGCCGTTTTAAAGCCTCCCAGAGAATCAGTGCAGTGTTGTTGGACACGTGTACATTGTACATTTTACACAGATCAACCTACTTTATATCATATTTTAGCGGCAAAACTTTTCTCAAATTCTCTATTTAAATGAATGGGATTCCTGAAGTGCCACCACAACAAACGTGCGGTTTAGTAGCACTTAGAGGCAAAAGAGGGCGGGGCAAAATATGGTCAATTGCTTTGACTGCTTATTAAATGTAGAATTTAAACTATGTATTCAAATACTCATGTTTTAACTTAAAAAAAATACCTTGAAAAAAACATGCATTCTTACTGTGAGCAGAATCACTTCTCCAGTATTACCTGATGGCCTCCCCTGCTTGTCTTCATAGAGATAGGTACCTTTAAATCTAATAAAAATATTAAAATCTATTTGGCTATTTTATTTAAGATAACCTCCCTCTAGTCTCTATAACATAACATTTCTTGCAGTGAAGTTTAATTACAACCCAAAGGATAGCTGTTCTTTTCACAGTTACATCCTTAGCTTTCACTGCTTACATAATGAGTACATTTTATTCCCAGATTGACGCTCTCAACATGTGTTCTTGTAATAAGCCCCAAGGGTTGCCAGGTAGTTAACATGAAGAAACGTAGAGACATCAGACCCTAGCAGCGAAACTTAAATCTGATTGCATATTTTGTTGTGTCATTTTGATTTGTGCTGCACTGACAAAAATGCACAAATTAACAAAAAGCGCATTTGAAACTATTGAGGTAAGCCTATAATTAACAAGATAAACTGAACTGAAGTCTCGTTAGCTTCCCACATATATTTGGGGGAAGATTTAGCAGACTTTAATTGCGGAGTTACACTTGAAGAGGCAGGAGGAGGAAAATGAGGACATAAGCGGCAACATGGCACTTTATAATTAATGCCATTTCTCTACAGCTTAACTATTTCACATCATTTCAGCAGGGTTTCCTTTGCTTTGCGGAAAACATGAAATACAAGAAATGATGTTATTTTTTGAACTGGTAAAAGAGCAGTAATGTAAACGAAGAACTTTTATCAAACATTTTTACACTGGTCTTGATTTGGGTTTGACTCTGGTGGGAGACGTCCTGTAGTTAACATTTTTCCCACTGTGTTACACATCTTTTTGAAAATAAACAAACTACACATTTTATACAAGTTTTTTCCCAGCCTCATTAACTTTGTAAGATCGACAACAGAGCAAGTAACAGCAAGTACTTGTATAATTAACACATAGTTATTCAACTTCATTAAAACTTGCAAAACTAGAACTTGGAGACACTGTTTTAGATCATATTCTAAATTACTTAGAGGGTCACAGTGATAACAGACTTTGTTTGTGTTCCTTGTACTCTGTTTTAGTATGAAATTCCTCATAGATCTCATTATTCGATGTTTTTTCAAACATGAAACGAGTTGCATTATGTAAGGTTTGGTTTATTTATAGCTTCAGTTGCTTTCAAATGTTTTGGACATTACAACCTTTTCCATTAGCTACTAACTAACTGTTGTTATTATTTTAGGGGATGTAATAAAAAACATAGATTCTACAGTGTGGCCGGCTCTCCACAGATCTGACCTGTAACTTGGCCTAGTGTTGTCCCCAGTTTGCCTGGGATCCAGAGTACACACTTCTCCAATAGTTTACAAAGATGTGAGTTTGGTCCAAGTTCACATAGACGTGATTGACAGGTGGATTAGCCAATCATGGTCCAGTCGTATCAAAACAAATATGGCTGCTTACAAGGAAAATGAAGGGGAAAAAGCACAGAGGAAATGATAGATGACCAATGACCTTCATTTCACATGTAACACTGAAAAAAATAATCTTATTGCACGGTCATGTTTGGTCCTACCACAAGGCGCAACAGAGGGAGTGGTGACCAGATTGACATCACTCTGCATAAAAAATACAGAGAGATATTCTGGACTTGCCCGGCAAGTCACTTGCTTGTCTCATTGGAGATATATAAGTTTAGTGTCATACTGTGAAACATTCTGGGCAAAGCAATAAGATTAGAGTCAAGCAGGCAGCGGACCCTTCACCAGAAAAGTTACATATAGCCCCTTTACCATTGTTTTGTTTACTATTGCCCAATTATTACATACACATATGAAAAAACTGTGAGGATATTCATTACATTTTGGTGACTAAAATCTACACACTTTGGAACCTGCCTCTCTTATGGAGACAAAAATCAAGTCCTGATGCAAACCCTTTATTATTAGATCAACAACATGGTTTAAAGTTAAGATATGGGTTAAATAGGTTAAGGTTGGAGTTAAGGTTAAAATAGGCAGGTAGTGACTATGGTTAAGGTTCAAATCAATGTGCTGGCATTTTACATCTTGCTTGGGGACTACAGTTGGAAACGAGCTGTATAGCTAATACTGGCGCATTTATAGAAATGTTCATTAATGTGCATTGTTCCCATTCAAATAAACTAATAAATAAGTAAATCTCAATGAATGAATGTATGTCAATGCAATGTCCCCATCTGACATGTGAACCCATGGACTGTATTTTAAATGAATAACCCAGGCCCTCTGCATCTCTCCTAATCAAAAGTGGAATAATATATATTTTTAAATGCCTAGGTGACAGACTATTTAGCTCTCCTTGCTCCGGATCATGGTTCTCTTCTGTGTACTAGAATTTTACCTCCGCCTTAATCAGTCTCTTTTCTCACACTTCAGTACAGCTCTGTCTCTCTCCATTTGAGGGCCTCTCTGTATTACACTTATCTTTACACCGTTCCTGCCTCTATCCCTCTCTTCACCCTTATACAACTCATCTATCACCTATAGCTGCAGCACTGAGTTCAACTAAGTCCAAATCTCACATAAGGATTTATAGATCTAGGAAAGAAAAGACACAAAAATATCACTAGACATTTTTTTTCTTCCCTGTAAAAGTGCAATGTGAGCTTGACACTTGACAACTTGATACTTAAACAATACTTGGTTTAAAAAATTGGTTCCAGAATGATTACTTTATATGTTAATTATTAGATAGAAATACAAAACTGAATAGTAATGCTCTAAAATTCCATAAAAGATTTTTCATTTGAGCAAAACTGATAGTTTAAATGATGCTGGAACTGCCTAGCACCTGTCTATATTTAGGTTTTGTCCCCAGCATAAGTTCAGATGGAGGGCAGGGGCCTATTTAAATTATAAAAATGATGTTAGGGATTAACTTCAAAAACTTCCCATAGTAATCTCATGGCTTTCAACCCAAAACAATTTACAGACCCAAAGCACAGAACCCACCAGGTGTAAAACTATCTTTCTATTACCATTTTCTCTGTACTACTACATAACCATACTTACAGTGTTTGTGCTATGATGATGTGCCACTGTATAGATAAAGAAATAAAGGCTTTGGAAGAGTTCAAACTGTTCCTGATGCTCTTACTTGCAAATGTGGTAAAGGGAGGTGCATGATGCTTTTGAAC